>CAUYLG010066777.1:0-230665 GCA_963573385.1 Cacajao melanocephalus
TTTGAGGTTGCTCATCAGCTCACTGACAAAAGAGAGCAAAGAAGAATTTTTAAAGTGCTACAGCAGCTCTGCACTGTTATGTTTATTCTCAAGTACCGGGTTTGAGACCACTTGTAAAAGCAATAAAGCACAAGGAGTGACTGCAGTAAGTGGGATCCTTAAATGTAAGCCTCTAAGAAATTTCAGTGAATCCAGCACAAACAGCAAAACTGGAGCTCTCCAAAGCCCAGGGTGGCGTATTAACAACACCAAACCCAGCACAAGAACCAAACCGTGACAAACAGCACACCAAACCCGCGCACTCTGGGCCCAGACCTTTTCATCACTGGATTATTATCAAGTGCCTAGAACCAAAAGTTCCTTGAAGGCCTTTTTGTGTGGTATTTTTTTTTCCCCTTAAAGGGGATGATGAGATTACTTGTAATTTATTAGGAAATTAATTTCATACAGAAACAATACTAATAACAAAAGGCCTCTGCCTGAATTTGAAGAAAAAAGTTTGATTTTAGTTTAGTGAAATATAGACAAGATGTGAAATTATTAGACTGAGAATTGTTCTACAAAATCCAATTGCTTTCTTAATGTCTTTAGAATTTTCCCAAAGAACCTATATAAGACTGTTTAGGAAGAACTGAGTTTTTTAGTGCCTCTACATATTATTAAGCCAAATGGTAACATTCGACCCTGAAAATGATCTGCAGAATTTATTGTCATTTAAAATTTGTTTTAGAAGACCTAGAACTTGAATTTATAATCTAATCATAACAACATAATACTTTAACACTCATCCTGCCTGTTTACCTCCCCCTTCCTTCAAAAATATGGATGAAAACCCAGGTATTAAAAATAATAATTTCTGATAATTAAATGAGTTGTTTCCCTAAAACTGAACTTGTCAAGCTTCTAAAACCAATCATTTTAGAAATTCAATCTCGTTTTAATATATTCCACTTTCTAAAAACATTGTATTGTTTTATAAAATATGAATAAAAATAGGATTTTTTCATTTTAAAAATTCTACACTTCTGGCTCAAATCATTGTCTCTTACGGAACACTGTATGTTATACTAGAAATGTAAAATTCCTGTTCTAAAATTTCATCAGGGACAAGCAGTTAATTCAAATCTAATATAATCATCTAAAGGATACCTTTTTACTGAGCAATACTGTCACAAAAAGAAACTTGCTATGCTATTTTAAACAATATTTAGCTGGAAGCAAAAGAGTAGGGTATGTCATCAGATGATTGCTTATATTCCCATCTATAAATTCTAAGTGACCTGAAGCTACTGTGATTAGTATTTTGTGTTAATGACAAATTCAGCACACAACTCTCTTATTACTGCTTACAAAAAGCTACTGCTACAGTTTAAAAATGTGAAAAGATAAATTTTGTTCTTTATGGAAAATAAGAAAGTATTAGAAAAGGAAAGAATCTAGCCTAAATACTTGGTTTAAAAAAAAAAAGAGGAAAATAAAAATGAATATCCACCAATTACTAGTTTATATATTAGCCATCACAAAAAGAAACATGCCACTTTATTTCTTTTAAGGCCTGATGTTTTCTCTCTGCCCTTTTTCTGACAACCTCCATTGTGTGGTCTCTAAGCAGTCCTACTGCGAGCAGCTGTAGACGCTAATTTGTGGTTCACTGAGGTGTCAATTGAGTCTTAAACCAAGGAAACAACAGCTGCAAAACAATACTTGGCTCTGGTGCAAATATTTTCAAAGGTAGACTAAAGTTTCAACAATTATTTTAGATAAACAAAAACCCAAACCATAACCCTCCAAGTCACACAACAAAATAATATGCAGCCAGACTTTAATTCATTGCGTTGTGACATTTCTCATCTTGCTGCCACTATTCAGAAAGGCTTTCACAACTTTACCTTGACAAAGGACTTCCTTCGCTAGATGAAAAACTAGCTTCCGAAGCAATTTTGTTAGTTGTCTTGGTCTGGAATGCACCGCTGCCAGGATTCAAACCTGTGACAAGTATGAACATGGAGAGTTAGCATCAGCTGTCACGCAGCCATGGGACAAAATGAACAAAGTGGCCTCACAGTAAGTTTGGTGAAACAAACGCCAGCAGAAGAAGATGCTGTTCAAGCCACAGAAGGCAAGGGAGCTTCTGAGGCAGAGAATGAAATGTTGGTAGAATATTGAAAGGGAATGGGGTGTTTTCTTGTGATACCTAAATAGAAATCACAGAAAGTAAAAACTGAAATCACCCAAACAGTTCAGTTTAAAATGACCAAGATGCACATGTAGGCATAAGGATCTTTACTGTGTCACAAAGCACTGGATAATTCCCATTGTTAAAACACACGGGCAGCAAACCAGGCCTCAGAAATAATTGAGACCCATGGATAACAGTTACCCACCTTATCCACTCTTAAGCCCCTCTGCAAAATCCTCTATTTTCCATCCCACAGAGGAGACTGAATCTCCACTGAAAACCACCAAGACCACTCTTTACCAGCCTTAAAGGTTGAGGAGGAGGATGCACACTCCACCTCTTTCCCTGGAGCCAGAGACCTGGATATTCCCACAATGCCCCCAGTTTGCAGGGCAATCCCTAATCTTTGCCCCCCGGAAGTTCTCAGCCATGGATGTTTCTGCTACATGTCTGCTTCTTAACTGGCAATCAAAATCACAGAGACAGCATGCATGGGCATCTTTGCAAAAAGCATTTGCTGAGTTTCTAACCTGTAACCTGCCTGCTTGCATGTACGCTCTGCAGCAAAGCAATTATTTTAAAAATGTGTCCACATTCAGCCCAAAGAGGGTGTCCATATGCTTAACAGGTGGCAGTCATTTCAGACATGAAAACTAAGGCTGAAGTTTTAAGTGGCTTTCCTCAGGACAGGTCCAAAGACTCAGCAGTAAGTGAAACGTGCACTGCTTCTTTGCTAGTGCAGCATGCACCATCACCTCCCACCCCTGCTACTTGTAACAGCACTGTGAAGCTGCCCTCCACCCTCCCAGACCACTTTCTGCTTTTCTTTAGGATTCAGATAAGTCCTTAGGATCAGAATAAGAGTAAGGGTGAAAAGACAACACACAGCCAAATGTAAGATGAACATCAGGGGAAGGATCTGACCACAATGACAGTAACAGTAAACAGGCAGGAGCACTTCCATGATTCTACTGCCAGAAACTCTGGAATTTTGCAAAACATGTAGTGCAATTTTGAGTATGGAGTAAGGAAACTGAATTTAGGGGCGCTTGACTATACAACCTAGAGTGTCATTTCACTTATGAAAAAATTAATAAAAATTCATTAAATATGAGATTATTAATAGTACCATAATCTATAATTTCTGATACACATCCAAGGCACTACAGCTTATATGTCAAATTTACTCATCTTTTGTTTTTTTGAGACAGAGCTGGCTCTGGAGTGCAGTGGCATGATCTCAGCCCACTGCAACCTCTGCCTCCGGGGTTCAAGCCTTTCTGTTGCCTCAGCCTCCCGAGTAGCTGACACGCTAGTCACCACGCCTGGCTAATTTTTGTATTTTTCGTAGAGACGGGGTTTCACGATGTTGGCCAGGCTGGTCTCAAACTCCTGACCTCAGGTGACTGGCCTGTCTTGGCCTCCCAAAATGATAGAATTATAGGTGTGAGCCATGGCCCAGCCAAATTTACTCATCTTTTGCACCCGTCCAATTAACTATTGAAAATAACAGTTACCAGAAACAGATGTGTGGAGTCACTTTTCAAATATGTGTCAGCTATCCGGCTGTAAGGCTGTGAGAAAGGTGTTACTCTCCTGGGGCTTCATTTGTGAAATGGGGGTGTTGGGTACATTCTAATATCCCTCTAGATTCTAATTCTATGACTCAAATGTGAAGAAGGTCACGGAAAGCAAACAGTTAAGAGTTTGCAAGTGATGACAACCTCCAGCAGGACAGAGACCCTGTTGTTTTTTTTTTGTTGTTGTTGTTGTTTTGAGATGGAGTCTCATTCTGTCACCCAGGCTAGAGTGTAGTGGTGCAATCTTGGCTCCCTACAACCTCCGCCTCCCAGGTTCAAGCAATTATCTGCCTCAGCATCCCGAGTAGCTGAGATTACAGGTGTCCACCACCATGCCCAGCTAATTTTTGTATTTTTAGTAGAGACGAGGTTTCACCATTTTGTTCAGGCTGGTCTTGAACTCCTGACCTTGTGATCTATCCGCCTTGGCCTCCCAAAGTGCTGGGATTACAGGCGTGAGCCATCGCACTCAGCCAAAGGCCCTGTTTTATATCTAACAAACTACAATGTCTTATGTTTGCAGAGTTCAAATCACCACTACCACCACCACAATGGCCGGCTCTCCCAGGGGGTTTTTCACTATCAGACACTGTGCTGGGAACTTAACGTGCAGTGGGTCACCAAATCCTCAAAACTACCAAAGTAACTCAATTTTGCCGCAACTGACTCTACCACTAGTATTATCTAGGAAACAGCTCTCCAAACACAGCTAAGTCTGATGCACTGTAAGTATGTCCCTCAAAAATATCTGTCTGAAGAAGACATTTTTTTGTTTTCTTTTTTAGATACGGTGTTGCTCTGCTGCCCAGTGCAGTGGTGTGATCATAGCTCGCTACAGCCTCAAACTTCTGGGCCCAAGTGATCCTTTTGCCTTAGCTTCTTGAGTAGCTGGGACTACAGAAACACACTAACACGTTTGGCTAATTTTTAAATTTTTTGGTAAAAACAGTGTCTTGCTATATTGCCCAGGCTGGTCTCGAACTCCTGGCCTCAAGTAACCCTCTCACCTCGGCCTCCCAAAATGCTGGGATTATAGGCATGAGCCACTGTACCTGGCTGAAGAGGACATCCTTGAGACAACTAGGAAATCTGAATACGGACTGGGAATTATATGGTATTTAGAAACCACTGTTCATTCTGCTAGGTGAAATTATGGCATGGTGGCTAAGAAAGTCATTAATGTGCATTTCCTTCTGTATTAATCCATTTACTCTCACAGAGGAAGTTAAGGTGATTTAGACTCTAAAAACTGCTATAATGAAAAGAAAACCACTGAAAATAATAGATAAACAATAACAAAGTATAAAAACCAAAATTACAATTAAAACAAAATCCTAGATGGAAGGAACTATAATCAAGTTTAAAATTTAGCTTTCCTGGCCAGGCATGGTGGCTCACACCTGTAATCCCAACACTTTGTGAAACCAAGGCAGGTGGATTGCTTGAGTCCAGGAGTTCAAGACTGGCCTGAGCAACATGGCAAAACCCTATCTCTACAAAAAACAAACAAACAAAAGAAAAACACACAAAAATTAGCCGAGTGTGGTGGTGGGCACCTGTAGTCCCAGCTACTTGGGAGACTGAGGTGGGAAGACTGCTTGAGCCTGGGAGGTTGAGGCTTCAGTGAGCCATGATCATGCCACTACACTCTAGCCTGGGAGACAGAGCAAGACCCTGTCTCAAAAATAATAAATAAATACACATATGCATAAATACCTAAATAATTAAAATTTAGCTTTCCTGGGATTTATACACTTTTCAGTAAAAGAACTCAAAGTCCCCCAACATTCTGGTGAGGGAAAGCAGCACAGCACAACACTGCCCACTGAATGACTAAGAGACTGGCAGCCACGTGGAAGAGAAGGAATTTGGGTTTGTCTTCTCAGGGTCACTGGTGACAAGTCACTATCATGACATGCCCAGAAGAATCCAGGGCCTGGGAAGGCCATTGCCCTGCTGGCCAGCACATGTCTAGGACACAACAAAAGGGCTTTTCCACATGTCCGTTTGCTAAGAATGGAAATGTACTAGCTCATTCTGACCTGGTGACAGCTCGTTACAGAGCAAACTTCAGACACCTTCAAAGAATAACCACCCTTCCCTGAACACAGCCCTGCCTTGCCACTTTGGGCCCCTGGACACTGCCATCTGCCCTTACCCGACAAGTGTGACACAGAAGCATCTGCCTTTTGAAACCTGTTTTCAGTTTGATTTGTATTATCCTGAAGGGTAGCCTTCTTCAGCAACTGGTAGGCTTCTGTTTCTATTGATTAAAGAAAAACACAAAAATACTACATTTTTCACTGCCCAGAAAGAAGCTTCTTAAATTCTTCCTATGAGATTAACCCTTCTCAAATGCATGCAAATTATTATTTTTTGAACTGTCACTTTTTAGACATTCTGAAAACAAACCAAAAACAATTTAGTTGAACCCAAGTTTCAAGACTCAAAGACAAGTGGTATGAGTTTATTTGAGGCAGCCAAATTCTAGTCACTGTTCTGAGTGGGTCTGTGGAGAGGTTCACCATCACAGTAAAGTAGTTTCTCTTCCCTCTAGGCCTTGTAGAGGCAGCTACGGGAATGAACCAGAAGAGAGAGCCAGTCTTCCTAAGTGGTCAGGTCACTCAGAAACACTCTTTCCTCTGGCTCTTGGACTCTCACACTTGAGTGCAGGGGCTCTGGCACAGGACTGGGAGAATGGGGAGAGGGTCAAGAAGGGTGGTGACAGCTGGATGAGCTCAGAGTCCCACAGCTGAGGAAATCCAACCAAGTCCTGCCATGGGGAAGGAGTGAGAGTGAGTTTACAGACAGCAAAGCTAGGTGTTCACAAGGATCAGTGGCAGCCTGCACCTGCTCATGTTCATAGGATGCCCTTGGCCATGCAGAGCTTCTAATGGCATCTGCTGTAGGTGAAATTGAGGAAGACTTGGGAAAAACAGTAAAGAAAAATATGTAAAGAACCTGAGTGACATAACCTTCCCTATTACTCTACGTTTCAAGGGCACCTAGATGAAACGGAGAATGGAGAATCAGAGTTTCAGCACAGACATAACAAAATAGCATCTATGTCTACATCTTCAACGTGGCATAAAAAGAGTACCACTGTCAAGGTCAGGGGCTGGCAATAGGTTGCATTTCTGCTTTTGCTGGCTTCATTTAAGAACTTAACCATGAGTCCCTTATTACTGAATTAAAACTACCATCACACCAAAGAATAAAAATACAACTTACCTTGCCCTACTGAAAATCAGTCAAGATAAAAACGAGTATTTAAGATGAGCATTATACTTTGGAATATCAAATACTATATAATTAAATACTATCTATGTACAGATCAGGGATTCTTCGCTCTGAAGATAAAAAATTCTAAGGTAACACTTGCTGGATTGTGAAATCAGTTTAGGTAGTTGAAACTAGTATTTTGAAGAATCTAACAAAGAAAACATCAGACACAGTGCATACAGAGGGGAAAATACTGTTTTGTGTAATGTGTGTTTGTGGGTGTGGGCAGGGGGAGAGGCGGAGCTGGGACAAAAGTATTTCCTGATGAGGCTGGTTACATTGTCCTAGGATGGCTCCGATGGGATGGTGTTGTGATGCCTTCTGGCTAGTCCTAACATCTGTGTTACTTCAAATATACTGTAAGGTGACTGTGAAAGAGGGAGAATATTAACAAAATCAAAAACAGAGTGTCTGAATTCTAAAGGTAAAGAATCAGTGTAAAAGAGGTAAAAATGCCCTGTTTTGTTTTTATTTTATAAAAATCAACCAAAAAGTTTTTCAGCTCTCAGGATACAAGTCCAGATCTTAATTACCATATATTATTTCTGCATTCAATTAAACTTATTTCATCAAGGAAAAGACAGCAAAGATGAAAACTTAAAAATAAAAAAAAAAGGAGCAGCTTCTTGATCAACAAAGCCTCCTGGCCACTGGAAGCTGGAGCTGCGCACTGCAAGTTCTCCTGTCCTTTGTCTGAAGGTAAATCACTTGACTCCAGTGACGGCTCTCCTGCTTCTCAGAAACCAGGAAAATGTGTCACAGGCAATCAGAAGAGGATTTCTGTGAGAAATATCAAGCTAGTAGTCTTGAGGTAATTTCAGATTTGGGACGGATTAAGCATTCTGCCCAAACAGAAGAAGGACTGATAGTAGTACTGGTTTGAGGTAAGCAAGGGAGGAAATTACCAATGTGAAGTGAAATCACTTCTAGCAATAAGGGACCATTTTGATACTCTGGGAAAGATGGGCCCTTTCTATGCTCCACATTTTCCATTCTGGTATCCCTCCCTTCCTTCCTGAAGAGTGTCAGCTCTGTAATCGGGCTTTCATACCACGGCTTTTGGCTGACCACCCATCCTGAGATGGCTCACTCTCCTGCCCCACTCAACCAGAGCCCACCACTTCCCAATCACACTCTTCACCAGTGTTTCATCCTTAAGCCTCTGTGGCCCTTCTCCAAGCAGAGTCTCTGAAGCCCACCTGGACAGTTTTAATCTGGGATGCAGATGCCCTGCCATGAGTCATAAACGGGTGGCAAGACCAGGCTGAGGACTGTTGGGCACATCTCTCGCCCCCAATCCCAGTGCACACTCCCTCCAATTGCTTAAAGGCAAAGTGAAGTTTAAAAGGAACAAAGATGAAGTGGATTCACCTGGAGGAATGACACTGAGGCAGGACCACAGACATCAAAGCAGCTGGAGAGGGCAGAGCACCCCGCACTGCTGCTGTCTGATTGAGGATCAGATGCATCGGAGCTGGAGTCGTTCTCCCCACAGCATGCATCACACCTCTATTTAGTCAGAATTGTTGCACAAAACTATTTATGAAAGACTAGGAGATTATCCACATAGGAAAAACAAAATTAATAAGGCTGGTTAAATTAGAAGTGGTTAAAGTGTTCTACAGCATGCATAGAACAAGGTTGGAGAAATGAAGGAAGGTTCAAGGACAGGTATTGCAAACAGACTGGACAGGGTGGGCACTGTGGATGCAAATGCCTCTGCGGCCAAGCAGTTACCTCTAGTAAGTGACTATGGCCAGGCAGGAGCAGAAGGAAGGGCCTGCCTTGTAGCAGGCAGGGAGGCACATGACCTGTCCATAGAGCACAGCTGCTCCTTGGCTCCAGCCAATTGCTGCCTGGTGGGAAAGTGGGCCTGGTCTTGCCAGACTTCTGCCTTTTCTTTCTTCTTTTTAAAAATAAAACACTGCACAGACAAAACAGAACATATTTGTAGCCTCAAAACTAGATGGTAGTGAGCAACTTTCTGTGTTCACTGAAAGTGGTACAAGAATACTTTGGGAAAAACTGCAGCCAAAGAATACAAGTTAGATGTTAGGAAAAGCTTTCTTGTTGAAAGGGTTGTTGGAACATGTTATCCAGGGAGGATGCATCAGCTGAATGAAGATTTTTAAGGAGCTGTCTGTATCAAACAGACCAGGTTTCAGACTCTGGAGGGAAGAGTGTACTTTTTGCTAGAAGTTCTCAAACAAATCAGACATCCTCCTGAAACAGCCCAGAAGAGTTGGCCAGGATGCTAACTTCATAAAGCAAGAGTGTAAAACTATGGACATGAGGTTTGTGGCAATTCAGGCCAAGGATTTTTTAGAAGGAAGAAAGAAAGTGATGAACCAAGCAGTTAAAAGCTGCACTTTGTTGCTGCTCTGCAAATTCATAGTTATTAAATGAACGAACAAATAAAGAAGCAAAAGTAATGAATCTAGAAGTTCGTTAGTCTGCTATAAACAAGGTAGGGACAAAGTTGATATATTTCCAAGGGGAAAAGAATTTAGTTTTTTCAACTCCAAGTAAACTATAAGTCTGAAAATTTGAGGATTGGGTGACTGCTTTAAAGGCTTCACTTTCTAGCCTCACTTAGAACCCCAGGGAAACACTTCCTAGCCTAAAACGCTCAGAAAATATTTAGTAGTAAAAATGTTTCGATAAAACAAGTGTTTCTAAAGAATACAATCATTTTTGGCTGGAATGTTCTGATACACACAGAAACAAACACACACACGCATGCTCAAGCTCTCAGTTCTGAATCTTTTGTTCAAGCATCAATTATATACTCAAATCTGTGCCAAGATTTAGTTTAAAAAGTATAAAATATTGCAGTTTAAAATGTAAGGCAAGGCAAGGGGGGCCATCCCATGCAGTCTACAGCTCCAGAAGGTGAAAATCTATCCTTGTCTATTAACTCCTGACTGATGACATGAGATAAACGTATTTTCCTTTACTTTGTTACATAAGCTGCCTGAACCCAATCATCTATCTTCTTGCAAAGTGCTGAAGGATCCCTGAGACTGTTTTTTTCTTTTTGACATGTGTTTTGTGTCTAGAAAATAGAAACGGTTAGAGAAAGAAAGTGAAAACATGCTGAATAAAGAGAGGTGAGACAGAGATGATGCTGAGAGGAGAAAGAAAAAGCCCCAACTTCTTATCTTTTTTCTCTTTTATATGCAAATGTACACCTGCTAAAATACTTCTAAATCTACAAATAAAAAGAAAATATCTGATGAACAAGTGCTTTTAACACCCCCATTACAAGAGCCAGACAAACACGTGGTTCACCAGTCTCTAAGGGGTATCGTGGAGGCAGGGAATTTGCCCATTGCTTTTGCAGAAATCTTTAATGAAAAAAAGAAGAGTTGGGCCCGGAAAAAAAAATAACAAAGGGAGATGCAAACAATACTGTCACTACGGCTAAAAAACTGACCTTGAACCGACAGAGAACTGGGCATGTTTGAGTAAGGGAGGATACTTGCTATTTCTATATGAAGTTAAAATGAAATCTGGAAAATGTTCTCTGTGCACTGAGTTTTCCAGCATTGTTACTTTTCACATATTTCTACACTTATGTTTTTTCATATTGTACTAGATGTGCTGCTAACACAGCAAACTTGGTCATTTTTGCAAAATGAAATAAAAATTGTGAGATATATTTCTTAAGTTACTTCAAAAGGTAAATACTATCATTGAAAATCCAGAAATCATTTGCCTAATCATCTGCTTAAATAAAAATATGGGCCGGGCGAGATGGCTCACGCCTGTAATCCCAGCACTCTGGGAGGCTGAGGCGGGAGGATCAACTGAGGTTGGGAGTTCCAGACCAGCTTGGCCAACATGGTGAAACCCTCTCTCTAATAAAAATACAAAAATTAGCTGGGCATGGTGGCACATGCCTGTAATCCTAGCTACTCGGCAGGCTGATGCAGGGGAATCACTTGAACCCAGGAGGCAGAGGTTGTGGTGAGCCAAGTGCCCTTGCACTCCAGCCTGGGCAACAAGAATGAAACTCCATCTCCAAAAACAAAAACAAAAACAAAAACAAAAAAAAACGGAAATAGGGCTGGGTGCAGTGGCTCATGCCTGTAATCCCAGCATTTTGGGAGGCCAAGGTGGGTGGATCACTTGAGGTCAGGAGTTCAAGACCAGCCAACACAGTGAAACACCATCTCTACTACAAATATAAAAATACAAAAATTAGCCAGGCATGGTAGCAGGCGCCTGTAATCCCAGCTACTCAGGAGGCTGAGGCACGATAATCGCTTGAACCCAGGAGGTGGAGGTTGCAGTGAGCCAAGATAGCGCCATTGCACTACAGCTTGGGTGACAGAGCAAGACTTTGTCTCTGAAAAAAAAAAAAAAGAAAGAAAATAAGATATGGCTGCTTTTGCAATTCTCAAAATATAGAAAAGTCATCTATATTTAGGAATTTTTTTTTAAAAGGCAGGAAGATACACAAATTTGGGTCCATAACAAGAATCACTTTTCACGTCCAGATTTTCTGCAATAAACTCCACTCCACCAGTAGACCTGGACCTACAAATTCTATTGCCAAGGTTGCTCTCTGTACTCCTAGGAAGAGGGCTGATGCACGAGAAGAGACCAGCCTAAATCACATGGGTGGCCTCGGGCTGCTTCAGAAAACAGAGATTTATATTACAAATTAATTTCTATGGGGCACTTAACAATTAAACCTGAAAACAAATTCCAGGCTTGAAACTGACCTTTAACCAACATTCCCCAAATGAGCTGAAACACTTTTGCTGGTATTACTTCCTACATATATAACCATAGTCCTTGCCATTTAACATTGTTCAGTCATAAGAGGTGAATTTTCAACTCTCAACCTCATGAAACCTTTGACTTTTCAAAGCTTGAGTAATCTTAATCAGAAAGCTGTATTTTATTGATATAATAGCTTTTTTAAAAAACAGTATTTTTTAGCCGTTTGTACTCAATGATTTATTTAATGAGAGAAATTAGGAATAATGACAATATTATCTTTACCATTATTTATAGTAGGTTCAGAATAATTACTGTAGAAGATGAAGTGGATGCTAAAAATGTAAAATATGAAGAAGTCCGTCCCCATTCCCTGTAGTCAGTTGAATAGCGCGGTTCCCCTCAACCCGACAAACTTATGGCCTCCCAGAATCTCAGAATGTGACCTTCTTTGGAAATAGGTTCTTTATACATATATCAATTAAGGTTCTCAAGATGAAATCATTCTGTATTTACAGTGGGCCCTAAGTCGAACTTCTGGTGTCCTTCTAAGAAGAACAGACACAGAGACACAGAGAGAAGCCTAAGTGAAGACAAAGGCAGAGATGAGGCTTATACTCCCACAAGCCAGGAGCCACCAGCTAGCACCTTCAGAGGCAAGAGCCCCGCTGACACCTGGATTTCAGACTTCTAGCTCTCAGAACTGTGAGAAAGTGCATTTCTGTTGTTTTAAGTTTGTGGTATTTTGTTATAACAGCCTTAGGAAAATAATACACTCCAAACTCCGATTTATTAAAATATTTAAAGCTGGATTTCGTCTCTCTCTTAGTCTTAGTCTCCTGTGTAAAATGAGGGAGCTTCACAACAGGACCTACAAGGGCTCTTCTGAACCAGAACCCCAGCTCCACAGTTCTCAAACCTAAGAATTCACCTGGATGTGTTATAAAGTAGTTATGTCTGGGTCCCACCCCCAGAGGTGCAGAAATAATTGGCCAAGGGTATGGCTGGGGCATGGGTATGTTCTAAAACTCTACATGGGATTCTACAATGAACCACTGGGGAGAATTTCTTTTGGCATTTATGAGTTCATCTCCTTGAACGTAGAAGCATCCAGTCAGGAAGACCCTTCAGAAAGGTACCTTTTATCCTTTAATGACCATGTTAAATAAACAGCACTGCCCTGCAATATAATGAGGAATGTTTTGCCACTGCAAGCAGCAGGGAGCAGGCTCCGTGGGTGAAGCCCCAGCAGGCTGACCCCTGGCACAGAGACAACCACGTGGACTTTCAATGGACAATCCAGCAACATATGGTGCATTCCTCTGGTTTTACACAAGCTGGGCTTCCCTGTCTCAGGGACAACAGGTAACATGTTTTGACTGATTCGTGTCAGAAAGTGCTTCTCGGATAGGACAGGTGAAGCACACTCTCGGTAAAGTCTCAGTACCTGCGGTGTTATGCCACTGTGCTTTCCTCTCAGGATAAATCCAGTCACCAGTGACAACCTAGCCACTTCTATCTTTCCAGTCCCTTTCCAAATTGATGTAAACCTCAAGCAATCATGTTTTGAGAAGCACTGCCTAGAACTCCAAGGGGCACCCTCTAAATCTATGCTGACCTCCTGGAAAGATTCTAAATGGATGTCTCAGCATTACCTTGCATATTTCAGCTTGCCAAAGAATATCCACGAGGAATGGCACAGTCAGGGAACCACTTTCAACACAGCTTGACCAAGAGAATTGGTGTCAAAAGAATGAGAGGCTGAATGGACATTCTTAGAGGCTTAATCTTCCTGAGATAAAAGCTGAGAGCCCTTTTCACATGGAGCTTAAGGAGACTAGTTTTGCCAGGATGGGCACGTGGGGTGGGAAAAGTATTGGTGGAGTGAATGACTGAAAGAGATAGTATTCTGTCCTGAATCAACAAGCATTTAAGAAAATTCCTTAATATCCCTATTTTTATTCATCTGACAAATTAAGTGCCCACCCTGTGCCAGATACTGTGCTAGGTGCTGGATTTTCATGACATTTAGCATAGCTGCATCATCTGCTAAAACTAAAACTCACTTAATGCTGAAAGGTAAATTTAGAGTGAATACAAACAAAATCGTCAATGTGGGGAATTTTCACTTTGGAGACATAAGTAGTTCAAAAGACAGACTCTCTCTCTCAATCTGAATAAGTATCACTTTCCTCATGGCCTGAGTGTTTCAGGAAACTGACCTACAGTATTAGGTCAGGAAGCGTTTCAGGGAAACTGACTTCCCAACAGCCCAGCTGGGCTCAGGTCTGCCCTACTTTATAAAAGGCATACCTCTTGGGACAAGCTGCATTTGAAAATCCTTGCAAGCTGCCCACCTCTCCAGGCCTAACCAAAGAGAAAGAAGAGGCAATCTTTGTTTATCATTGCTCTCAGAAGCAGCTTTGCAATGCTCATCTTCTGTTATAATGTACACTGATGTTTAATTGATCCTGATATCCTGATGCAGTTGTCTTTTTGGTAAAATAAAAGAGGCAGGGCAGGCCAGGCATGGTGGCTCGTGCCTGTAATCCCAGCACTTTGGGAGGCCAAGGTGGGCGGATCTCTTGAGGCCAGGAATTCGAGACCAGCCTGGCCAACAGGGCAAAACCATCTCTACTAAGAATACAAAATTAGCCAGGCATGGTCGAACACACCTGTAATTCCAGCTACTCAGGAGGCTGCGGCACGAGAATTGCTTAAACCCAAGAGACAGAGGTTGCAGTGAGCCGAGATGATGCCACCACAATCCAGCCTGGGTGACAGAGCGAGGCTCTGTCTAAAAAAACAAAAATAAATAAATAAATAAAATAAAAGAGGCAGGGCAGTGAAATGGAAGAAGTTCAGGTACCCAAATCCCAAAGTCTGAGTTCAATTCAAAATCTAACACACTAGCTACATGGCCTGGAGCAGACAGCTTTCTGTTTGATCACGTGTAGGGTGAGTACTAATGTTTACCCTATAGGACTGTTGTGAAGGTTAGAGACGAGGGAGGCTTAGTGAGGGCAGGGATCCCATTTTTGTGGTCCTTGGTATCCCAGGATTCAGCCCAAGTAAAAGTATTAATTATATTAACTAATACAATTAAGGATTTTATATATAATTATATATAAACTAATATATATCAATACATCTAATTATATACTACTTATTATATACAGAAAACCATACATTTAGAGATATAAAAATTCATCTTTGATTTCCACTGGATTCTTTAGTGAACAACAATTAGACTAATAAAAAGGGTAGATTATATTCACAACAACAGATCATACAAGCTATGGAATACTTTGTGTGTGTAGTTGGGGCAGCGGTGTGTGTCTAGGAGGGTTTCTATGTAAATCTCAACACGGAAAACTCGCAGGCTCCATAATAATGATTAACAAAGCAGACGCCTTCAAAGTGATAGCAGACTCTTGAAGGAGGAGCCCCTCAGCCAAGATAACCTCCATTTGGGGTGATGAGCAAATGAGAAAGGGAAATGAAGGTATGAGAATGCTGGCACACTGGATTCCATTAGCACAGAGTAAGAAGCACAGTCCCTTGGCATTAGAAGGAATGTCAGGGGTCAGAGAAACAAGAATTCCTTCCAAAATGCCTCTTTTAGCAAGCCACAGGGCCAGGCAAGGTAGCTCACACCTATAATCCCAGAACTTTGGGAGGCCAAGGTGGGTGGACTGCTCGAACTCGGGAGTTCAAGATCAGCCTGGTGAAATCCCATCTCTATAAAAAATACAAAAATTAGCCAGGCATGGTGGTGCATGCCTGTAGTCCCAGCTACTTGGGAGGCTGAGGAAGGAAGATCACTTGAGCCCAGGAGATGGAGGCTGCAATGAGCTGTGACCATACCAGTGCACTCCAGCCTGGGCGACAGAGCAAAACCCTGACCCTGTCCCAAAAAAAAAAAAAAAAAGTCATGGTTCCTGCCATGGTTTAAGCACTCACACCTGGAAGGTACTGAACTTGTTTTTGCTGAAATAAAGAGCTAGAAAGTTGTTTTGTTACCGAGCTACTCTCTATAAGTTCAATAAATATTCTGCCTGGTATATGGCAGCTCCTCAAATATTCAAATAGCTACAACACTTCCCAGGTTAAACACCCCCAGGACCCCCTCATTCTGATAATGGTGTGACTTCACAGCTTCCCACCCTCAACCTCCTGTGACTTCCCAGATTTCCCCTCAGCCATGTTTTCTCTTATACTTCTTCTGAAATGGCTGAAAAGCAAATAAAGACACACAGAAGGACCCCACACTGAAGAACAGCACTTCTGGGCACCTTTAGTTACTATTGTAACCTCCTCATCAATTCAAGGAAGAGCAGTAATAAGCAGCTGTCAGTCATAACATCTGGGTGTAGTTACACTAAAGCCCCAAATCTCATTATAAAGCAATCTCACCCACAAAGGAACTTCCCACAAAATGAAACCATAGGAAAATGCTGAAGATAATTTTAGTGTATTGAGAAAACTGGTGCTGTCACTGGACTCACTGTTTTAAAAAGTGTTCCACATATATGTGTGTATATTTCACTAAGCATGTTCCACAGAACATTAATTCCGTTGGATGTTAACAGGAAGAATTCCATTTTCAAATAAATAAGTTATCTGAAACTCTAGGATCACACTTTTAAACAATTCCTTTGCTGAAAGTATTCTAAGGCTTCACTATGCTCCTATGCATTATGCATACTGCAGAGAGAGAAGGATCACACAGGGCTTGACAACAAAATATGTGTTATTTGATGTATTTTCTGAGTGGCGCATTGCAAAGAACACATTTTGGGAAATGCTGCATTAGCTCATCAATACTTGTGGGGCAGCACACACATCAGGGGAGGTATGCCACCTGGTACCCTACAATGTCTTCCACTGTGAGTACATAGGGGTTACTAAGGGCACATAGGCACCCCCAGGCAGAAACGTCTGGGCCTTGACTAACAAGATCTTCAGGAGTACTTCAGCAGCTGTTTGGGATTTTTCTCAACAGATTTCCTCATGGGACTAAGTGGAAGTTGGAAAAGTATCATCAAACTCTCCTTGAGATTCCTTTTTGATAACGTAAACATCCTTCTGGATTTGAATCTCAATTGTGTTCTCAAGTGGCAATTTCTTGTAGAAACTAACGTAGCAGTACCATCGGGAAGTACTGTCTTGCAGGTATTGCAACAGCACAGTGCTTATGTGAGTCTTGGTCCCAAGTGGCTACCACAACTCAGGGAAGGTATGCAGGTCCACAAGAACAGACTGGAAGTGTCCACTCTTCTGGGGGTTCACCTCGGGACAGCACTTCTGTCATGCTGCACCACCATTCTCTCTACTTCTGTTCCTCTTTCAGTTTGCTTTGTGAGGCTCCTCACAGCTGGTATGGAAATGCTGGGGATTGTGGGAGCCAGCACAGAAGACCAAGAACACTAATAATGTTCACGTGAATATTATTATACATCACAGATAAAATTGAGTGCCTAGTATCTGCCTGGCACTTTCACAAATGATTTCATTTAACTTTAAGATAATTCTACTGGGCAGTATGTCTGCTTTCCCAATACAGAGGCTCAGAGAGGGTGGAGAAACAGCAAGGAGTAAAAGCGCTGACAAACAATGATGGCTCATTCCAAAGCCCCAGCCCAATTGCTACATTTCCTCAACCCCCAGCAATATTTCTTTTCTTTGGAATATTCTAGAAGGAAGGTAGCCCATACATACACAACCAGCATGCAACCACACAAACAGGAAACCCCAACAGAACTATTATAGAGAGGCAGGCAGACTCTATCTTAAACTACGTACTTGCTTTACTCTACCAAAAGCCAAATCTTCCAAATAGTTATGCCAAAGTACAAACATTTAATAAAGGGATGATAGTCAAGAACTTAGACACCGAAGTAGCCATAACGATGGACAAAGCAACAGTATCAGTAGTGCCAAGGTGCATGAGGCCCTCAAACGTGAATTTCACGGGAGGTCCCTGGGTGGGGAGAGTGCACTGGCAAGGACAGAACGGCAACGCTTTAACAAAGTATACGGCTTTGCTAAGTTTTTTGTTTTTTGTTTTTCGTTTTTTTAATTTCCAAAGGTTTTCTTTATGTCTAATATTTTGGCACAAAATAGGCACAAAACATTTTTTAAAAACCGCCAACTATTGATGAATCAATGGCAAGTTGTTAGAATTACAATTTCTTAAAAATCTTAATGGCAAACAGCCCAGGTTGCTTCTAGGCATATTGCACATCTTTCTGTATAATGGAGGATTTGAAACCCTGGTACTTAATTATCAGTTTTCTTATAAAAAAAAAGTCTATGAGAAAATACATCTGCATTACCTTTGGGGAGAGTCAACTACTCCCAGCAAGGGATGATTGTAAAGAATAGTGAAAAGAGAAGAAAGAATGAACAACTAGGTCATTTCCTGGTTTCTCCTCAATAAGCTTTTATAATTTTAACTGAAATAAATTCAGAGGCCATTAGATGCTTCTGCATCCAAAAGTAAATGCAAGGGAAAAGCATCCAAATGACTTCTTGGTTATCTGTAGTTTGGGATCATCTATATTTCTATTAATAAAAGTAACAGGGAACCCTACCAGATTTTTCTGAAAATGAAAACTAAAAACACAATAAACATATCATTGGGGAAAATGTTTAAAATTATAAAAAAATCTGCATTTTGGAGTGAAATATTATCTGGATGCATAATATATACAATAATTGTTCTACCATAAACTCCGTTTTCAACACCAGAGTTCATCACAGAAACATGAGTTTAAAAAATCAATCATATCATGCCAGGAATTGCACTGCCATAAAAGCAAGTCATTCTTTTCTGCTTATAAACAAAAACAAAACTACCACATATGCAGATGCATGCCTCAGTACCTTGGTGCAATGGTGTATTTACTTGTATAAATATTTAAAGTCAGACCTTTGAATTTATAATGAAGTAGTACACCACTTTACAAAATAAGGTACTAGTAAATTCAGATATATGACAAATAGAACTCTGTACAGAATACTAATTGCTGCTGTTGCTATTCTAAAAAGAAAAAAAATAATGATATCATTCAGATTCCACCTAAAAAAGCCTAATACATGTGCAGAAATCTTAATAGGTCTTGATGAACCTGATTGGTACAATTTTTAAATTATCAGACAGGCTTTGTAACTGAGGCAAATGCAAGCTTCCTATCTGGCTTTTTTTTTAAATTTCCTGCTCTTATTTTAATATACATATTCAATTACTACAGGAAAAAAAAAAGAGTAAAATCAGACACATCTATAGCTTGCTATGTAATGACTGGGTGTTCCCCAGGGAGATGGACCTTTTCACACAGACGCAGGTGCTGAAAGGGTGCATACTGGAGGATGTTACAGATGTAAATATGTAACATGGTGAGGAAGAATTAAATAGACATGGTGATTTTCCACCTTAGTTTATGTTAACATATGCATATACGTTCTGCACTTATGATTAATCTGCTCCAGGATGCAGTAGCTGAATACACTTGCTCTTAGCAGGGTCCAAAAACCACTGACCAAAAATGTTCTGATTATACAATAATGCTAAATTCTGTTTGAAACTCTTATACAACCATAGCTTTACCTGTGATTGGGATATCTGCAGCCACATTTTCTTTCTTGCTCTTGTCTCCACAGCCACTTGGAACTTCTAAAAATTGAATGTATAATAATAAAAATGTATTTCAAAGTTAAGAAATAGATCCTTTGGATGTTTAATTGCCATTCCTTTTATGTTCACTTTTTTTTGTTGTTGTTAATGTATTTCTTGTCTGAAATAATACTGTTCCTAAAAGGAAACCTATTCTAAAATTAAGGTATCTCATAAATGAAAATTTAAAAATAAAATTAAATTAAGGTACTCTATGTTGCTTTCATGCAAAATAATTTGCCCTGACATCTATCAAATTTGGGTGGGACATAAAATAAGTGAGTCTCACACCCTGCACTTGTACATCAACTAGAGCAATTCCTGAGGAATTCATAGCAGTCATGGAAAACCATTAAAGCAGTTAAATGGCATGTCTTAGCAGTAATGCTAAAAGAATCACAGTTTCTGGGTACTCAGAATTGGTTATTAAATTTTGGGGGCATAAATTCATTGATTCTTAATCAACTGTTTGGACACTGACAAGGTTCTATTATAACTAAAAGGTATGTTTACAATTATGAGTAAATTCTACTAAGTGATATCAAAAACTACACAGTATTTTATGGAATCATCTTCATCTTTGTCGGAAAAAAAATTACTGCCAAGTAATTAGTTTTGTTAAGATTTCCTAGCTTCTTCATACTTATTTTATTAGAAGTTCACTAGAACTACAGACTTACAGTTAGATTTCCCATTCCTGTTAGACTAAAGGAGAACATACGTATTTATTGGAAGGTGGTATAAAGCAAATAACATATTATGCATATTAAAATCAGAGGTATTCTCTAGTCAGTGATAGTCTATAGGTATACCTTGAGAAAGATGATGATCCTGAATGCCTTTTTGCTGTGGACACACACCTCAACAATAGTTACCTTGTTCCCTTGTAGGAACACTGCTGAGCCATACAGCAGGTTTGGCTTCCTTTATTCCGCTATTGTCATTCGGAATAGATGACAAGCTGCAAGATGATTCACTACTGTGAATAGTTGACCTACAGCCACACTCTTCTGTAAGGGCTTTTTTCAATAATGCTGTTGCCTACAGTATTTCAAAAAACAAGCACAAAGAAATAAAAAACTGTAGCCACATTTCCCTTGGTATCAAAGACACAGCCTTCAAATATAATTTTAAGTTAAGCTTTACTTAGGATTTGTTTCCTACATTGAAATAAAATTAAAATGTCAAGATAAATAACACCTGGTTATTTTCTGCTATAATCTAATTCTTTGCAAGTTACCCTCACAATAATATACTTTCTGAGGGCTGAATCTTATATAATGCAGAAATGTTTTTCTGCTTGTGAAGTATGTACATGAAATGTGACTACCTCTGTTAATCTGGGCAGGTTTATCCTCCCTTCGATATATACAAATGGCAGAGCCTCAAACCTCCTTTCTGAAGGAAAAATTTATTCTGTCATTACATGAATTCTATTTTCTAGGCATGTCAGACAGAATTACTCTGAACTGGGAAAGAGATCTGGAAAGATGTGACCTTGCAATATCCATATCCTCCTAAAAATGACCCATACACTTCCCTTAAACAAGAAGATTGCAGAAAAATTTATAACTGAAGAGGATGCACTGAGCAAAAAGATAACTGCCTTATTCTAAATCCCAATCTTCAATCAAGTACTAACATGGTCTGCACTTTGCCTCTAAGTTGGCTGGGGATCTGGGGGAACTCACCCACCACATTGCCTACCTTTTTTCAAAGGCATTGTCTTGCTTATATACATCATGTGTCCTAAGCAAGGATGAGGACACAGGTTTTTATCAGAGCCAACTTTAGAGGTGGAGAAAAAGGGGCAATTCACAGGACCTGGGTTACTGGTAGCCATGTCTCTTGATTTTCAGGTCAGTACTTTCCCCCAAGAAATAAAAATATGCTCATAACGAGAGTTAAACTTTTAGTAGATAACCATTGATAATATTATCCTGCTGCCAGAGTGTACATTTCTCTCATTTCCTATTGACAAGTGGCGATTTCCTTAGGTAGCTGGAGAGGAAACCTCAGTGGTGGTGGTGGTGACCAACTGCTATCTGATAATGACAGTAAATACTAGATAGTGTCCAACCCAATTGTGGGAAATGCATATGACAGTTTAAAATTAACATGAAGAGCAAAACTGGGCAAATGTTCACAGGTCATCTTTAGTCCAAGAGTGAAGTAGTAACAACATAACTACCCAGTGAACAAGGTGGGAAAAATAACCTTCCTTGTTAACATGAAAGAAGGTGGAGACACGCTGACAGGGAGAATCACTAAAGCAGAGCACGGATGGTCTGGCCTTGCATGTTTGGTATTTCAGATACTTCAAGGGAACTGCCTTTAGTCCTGACATCCCTGCAGAGTTCTTGCCTTCTGCCCTCCCTAGGACTGGCTAACCTCCTGGACCCACGGCCTACCCTAGGAGCTGGAACAGCTGATTAGGGGAATTTAAGGAGTTCTAGTCTCCTTGGCCAAAGAACTTGGTGTCAAGTTAGCCTTGCAGCCAGGACCTTTCTGTGGTGCATTTCTAGTGACCAAGGGCTTTTCTTCTGTTTCTAGAAACTACTCCCTGGATTTCACTCCACTGCGATAACTGTTGGGATGACCTTCTCAGTATCCCCATTTCTGCAGACTAAGGGGAAGGCATAAGGTCCTGCCTTTGAAGCCCAGGGCCAAGGCTGGTTACAATCAATGCCCCCCATCCCAATTGCCTACAAGAACCACTGCACTGCACTTGCTTCTGGAATCTACCATGAACACCTTTCCAATGAGTCCTTGTATGCTTGATAAGAATACCGCCATTGCTAACAGTTCTGCACTGAGCCCTCTTTTTCATGGTGAGGTAAGTAATGTGGTGAGCACATTGCACTGCTAGTTTAATTTACTTTGTATACAGACGCTCCTTGACTTTATGAAGGAGTTACATCCAATACACCCACCACAAGTTGAAAAAACTGTAAGCTGGAAATGTATTTAACACACCTAACCTTCTGAACATCATAGTTTAGTTCTGCCTACCTTAAACTGCTCAGAACACTTACATTAGCCTACGGATGGGTAAGACAAAGCCTATTTTATTACAAAATGTTGATTTTCACATGTAATTTGTTGGATATTATACTAAAAATGAAAGATATAATTGCTGTATGGGTATTTGCAGTATGGTTTCCACTGAACGCCTATCACTTTCACACCACTGTGAAATCAAAAAATTGTAAGTTGAACCACTGGAAGTCTGGGACTGTCTGTATTTTATCCCATTTATCTTTACTACTCAATACTTATCTCCAGGATTTCTGTACTTTTTTGATAGAAATGTTTATAAAAGAACATATCTTTTAAGGTAATTCTATAGATAATTCATCAAAGATGATAAGCAGGGACAAAGAAAAAAGCAGCCTCAGACAAGGATAGACAAGAATAGGTCATAGATTTTTAGTCATAAACAACTTCTTTTTGAGACAGACTCTCATTCTCTTGCCCAGGTTGGAGTGCAGTGGTGAGATCTCAGCTCACTGCAACCTCTACCTCCCAGGTTCAAGTATTCTTGTGCCTCAGCCTCCCAAGTAGCTGGGATTACAGGCGTGTGCCACCACACCAGGCTAATTTTTGTATTTTCAGTAGACACGGGGTTTCACCATGTTGGCCAGGCTGGTCTTGAACTCCTGTCTTCAGGTGATCTGTGCTCCTTGGCCTCCCAAAGTGCTGGGATTGTAGGTGTGAGTCACCGTGCCTGGCAAAAACAACTTCTGCAGTCAGGAAAATATCTGTAATACATTCTCAAGATTTACTATTTGCAGATGTTCCAGAAAAGTATATTTCTAAGGAAACCTCCAATATGAAGGAGCTTGCAATCTGAGACTGATGACACTAACCCACAGAGAAGCTGAGAGAAGAGTTAACAGGTTGCTTTATTACATTTCATGCTGGGACTGAACGGGTTCTGCAAATTGGCGCTAATTCTCTGAAAAAATGTCACCAGACAACAATTTTACCACAGGCTTTCTGATAGTGCTTATGAATGAACAATGTATGGGTTTCAACTTACCTGTTACTAGTAAAGGCTCTCTTTGAATCATGCACATTCGGAGCCCAGAAGAGATAACTAGAGATTGTTTCACTGTTCTCCGCAGTCTGAAGCCTAAGTCAATACCAACAAACCACGCTCTCACTTTTCAGCCTTCCCAGGAGTCACGAGAAAGGGCTTGGAAATTAAATGTCAGGGCACACACTACTTGTGGAATGACTGATGTTGATACCTCCACATTTCAGACATTACAGCAGATAAATCGTTCAATGAATTACACCTACAGTGCTATTCCTTTAATTGTTAGCTCAGTTCTACTAGAATATTCCTCCATGTTCAGTTTAAGTATTAATCTTGCTATGTCTAGAACCCCAAGAATCTTCCAGGCTGACTGTTAAATTATATCCAAAAATTTAATGGTTGTGATATTCAAACATATAAACAGACAGATGAAGATATTAATGGAAACGACATTGTGTCCAAAATATCATTAAGAAAAATAAATGAAAAAAAAATTAAACTGCTAAAAAATATTGCAACAAAATGTCCAAACTTATATTTTAAAAGTTTTTGCAAGTCAATAAGAAAACATATCACTAACCTAATAGAAAAATGAGCAAAGAACATGAGCTGGCAGATTATGAAAAAAGAAATACAAATAGCTAATATATAGGCAGAGAAAAAGTTTGACCTCAATTGTAATAAAAAGGTCAAATGAACAAAAAAAAAATTGGATGTCATTTTCATATTTCAAATTGGTGCCCCTAAAAAAAAAGTTGATAGTATCTAATTTCATAAAGACCTCAGAGAAATGATATTTTCATCCATTACCGGTAACTCTGATGACCCTTCCAGAGTGAGATCTGGCCATGCATAGCAAAACCCTGAAAGATATACCCACCTTTTGACCTAATAATTCTACATCTAGGAATTCATTCTAAGGAAATATTATAGATATTTGTGAAATCTGAATTGCACAGATACTCTTTGAAACTTTTTTACTAGAGGAAAAATTAGAAACAAATGTTGAACAACAGGTAAATGACTGAAGTGACAGTAGACAGGGGACCTCTAGAAAGCCATTTGAAATGATGTAAATAGAACATGTAATGGTGTGAAAGAGAGTTCACCTTGCAGCATATGGGGATAAAAAAACAAGGTGATGTGTACAAATAATGCAACCTATGTTTTTCAACATACTTAATTGTTTTGTTTTTTTTTTTTTGAGACAGAGTTTCACTCTGTCACCCAGGCTAGAGTATAGTGGCGCAATCCCGGCTCACTGCAACCTCTGCCTCCCAGGTTCAAGCAATTCTTGTGCCTCAGCCTCCCAAGTAGCTTGGATTACAGGTGCGTGCCATCATACCTGGCTAATTTTTCTATTTTTAGTAAAGACGGAATTTTGCCATGTTGCCCAGGCTGGTCTCGAACTCCTGACCTCAGGTGATCCGCCCATCTTGGCCTCCCAAATAAATATATTAAATATTAAAAACCATACATCATAATGTTAACAGGGTTATATATAAATAGTAGAATAGTAGGACCATGACCAGCTTTCTTCTTTTTGTTTATCTTACTATTTCAAGATTTTTTTAAATGATTGTTTTTAAAAGAAAACATAAGCTAGCTCTAAAGAAATCCAATTTCTGCTATTCGTGGTACGAATACAAAGAGAAAATGAATGCAAACGCACCTGATAAAACTAAATTCCCTTCTATATGCAAACCAGTGCTACTAACACAGACACAGAAAAGTAAAAGAATTAAAAATCATGGATGTGGAGACAGCAGATGATATTTTCCCCTAAGATGCAGATTTAACTGACTCTTCCTCAAGGTTCAAGAACATTCCTTTTGGACACTAGAAGTAATTTCTTGATCTTTAAAGATAAGTGCAAGCATCATCACTTAAGTTCTAAGTTAAAGGGAATGAAGGGATTTTATCTGTGCAGCAATTTTTTTTAATTGGGAAGATATTTATATGGCCCAGCAAATGAGTATACAGGAGATAAGAACAAGAAAACAGTCCAGCATTTAGGGAAAGCATCTTCCTGGTGAATAAAACTGGTCTGTGTGTATGGTGAGGGCAGGACCCGATCTACTCTATGAGTGTCACCAGCAAGATGCTCTGCTGTGACAAAGTTCTCCAGGGTGGAAACAGATATCCATTGGGAGAAAAGTAATATGAAGGCACTTTGTATTTTAATGAAGCACCCAACTCATTTTTTCTCTACAAAAAGTAATTACAAATTTTTCTGATTTAAAAGCATGCAGCTCAATTATGTAATTGCCTAACAGGTTATGTGGGCACCGCGGACCTTATCTGGTCTCCAGGGGACATAATCTGAGTTTCTGCGGCTTTGATGATGTATTTACTCAAGAGAAGGGATTGACTCGCTGACAGCACAGGGACCCACAGGTAAACATCATTTACATGTGGCTTTTTAATTAGCCATTTACCCAAGAGATCAAAGTAAATATTTCTGAGCTTCATTAGACTCTTAACCAAGTAGTTTCTAGTAGAGCTTTTTTAAACTTTGAAAATCACTTACTTTTAAGATTTTTATCTAAAGAGAGAAATTTAACCCTAGTATTTACTAAATATGTAGATGGTTTCAATACACAGAAACAACTCAAAGATACTTTATTTTACTAATTGAAAAAGGATGACATGTAAACCAAAACAGTTCTAGGACTTACAAAAGCATTTTATCCTTAAGTTCACAAGCTTGCCCTGCTTGCATCATTTCGGTAATATTCTTCTTTGGGGCTGTGCATTTCTTCAACCACAACCTAACTGTACGAGAAATTACCAGTTTACTTCCATTTTTAAGGGTAGATTTTGTCATTAATGTGTTGGTAATTTTTATGATTGTCACTAAAATGAGATCACAATGATTTAAAAAGGAACAAAGATCTATTATGGAGGCAGAATATAATTTATTAGTTATTAGTTGGACAACACTCCCTCCCATTATTGGAAAAATTATGAGTAGATTGATTGGGACTTGGACCATGTTTTCTAATATAAACAATACCATTTTTAAAAAAAGATCAGATAGCAAAAGACAGCCAATCAACACTTATTTTACCCTTAAAATGCCTGAGATGTGATATACTTGCAGTGAACAAGTATAAAAAATAATGGTTTTATAAGACAGTGCTAAATCAAAGCAACAATAAAACCCAAACAATTATCTTTCTTAAGATCTACGTTCATCAGTCGGGCATGGTGGCTCACACCTGTAATCCCAGCACTTTGGGAGGCCGAGGGAGGCAGATCACCTGACGTCAGGAGTTTGAGACCAGCCTGGCCAACATGGTGAAACCCTGTCTCTACTGAAAATTAGAAAAAAAAATCAGCCAGGCATGGTGGCATGTGCCTGTAGTCCCAGCTACTTGGGAGGCTGAGGCAGGAGAACGCTTGGACCCAGGAAGCGGAGGTTGCAGTGAGCCGAGATCAACACTGCACTCCAGCCTGGGCAACAGAGTGAGACTGTCTCGAAAAAACAAACAACAAAAAGATCTACATTCATCAACAGAGAAGGAATTGATCTCGATTATCTCTGAAAAAGGGCATGAAATCTGTAAGAGGCACACAGGGGGCTGTATCTATCTTTTAATAATTTATTTCTTCCCCATAAAGCAAAAGGGAAGGGAAGGAAGTTTGAGGAGAAGAGAGAAAGAGCAGAAGAGAGAGAAGGTGGGTGAAGTTGGGGGAGGCCACGTGGAGGAGGAAGGGAGAGGGGTTCGAAGATGGGGGAAAGGTGGACAATGAGGAGAAGTGGGTCTGAAACAAACATGGCGCAATGGTAACAACACATGTGAACTGGGTTGTGGGCATGGGATTAGTGGGTCCGTCCTATCACTGAATATATGTATATCTGAAATGCTTAAAAAAGGAAAAGTCCTGCTACTCTCTTAATTGGAGCAGCAAGGAAAGAGGTGTCTGAGGAGGACTAAAGGTGCTCTGGAAGGCTGGAGGGGCAATGCTAGAGGCTTTAGATGGCATAGCTATGTGGGCATGTGACTTTAAGACAGACGCAGCAACGCTTGTCTCCAGAAGGTGCAGATACATAACCCTTGAACTATGGGCATGGTAATAATAATTTTTAAAACACCTTAAAAAGAATCAAAGCCAGAAAATTCTATATTATGTATAAGGATGAAAAAACACGCTTTGAAACACGACACATTCTCAAGACGTTCAACCTAGGAGAAGAAAGGCTGTTTCCCTGGATGTGGCTTTTCTAGGGAATGAGGACGGAATATGCCAAAGGACATGCTCTAAACTTGGGCTTCTGGTTCCTCCCTTCACGGTTTCCTTGGGAAATTGCTCCATCCATTTCCATTTTCTGTTCATCTTCAAACTCTCTCTTGGCGCCAGCTCCCAAATCAGATCCCTCCTTCCTCTTACCTGAACCACTGCAGGGCTCCCTCCTTCAATGTCTCAGTCCCAAACCAAACATGAAGTTCCCTAAGGCACTGCAGAAATCCTATCACAGCTCTGTTCAGAAAGCTCCAGTGGCTTTTCAAAAGGTACGAAACTAAACACAGTTCTCCCTGGCCTGGCATTGGATGCTGAACAGCATGGCGGGAAACTACCTCTTGTGCTCCTTCTTACCATCCCCAGACTTGAGCCCACGCTTCGGCCTCAGGATGGCTCTGTTGCCTGAATATTTGTTGGGTTCCCCAGTGTGTTCTCTGGCTCATGGCAACCCTTTCTTGTTGCTTCTGCCCCCATGCAACTCATGCCGTCAAAAACCTGTCATTTAAGGGTTCTCACGCCCATGTACTCCCTCCATCATGACCTCTGCCTTCCTTGCTTCTCTAGGAGTCTTAGCTTGGCTCTCTTTCCTGAAAGCCCATATTTTTGCCATTTTCTTGTTATATGCATCCCACGATGTCAGACCCCAGAAGGAGGGGCCACATTTTATTTGTCTCTTTCCCTCCAATGGATCTGGGCTGATATCTGTGTACAGTAATGGATCAATACGTATTTGCTGAATTGACGTGAATGACTATACAATATTTCTAAAGTATGGCGTGGAGACGGAAAACCAGAGTGTTATAAGATGCCTCGATATTTCTTGGAAAATGAATTCCTACATAAAACATTATGCAAAAGGCCTGAGGTCAGAAAGTTAAAAAGCAACCAACCACAAAACCTCACTCACTACTTTTCTTATCGTTATTTTCTTTTCAAATATGTAACATTTCCTCAAATCAATAACTTGCACATCTTTAGATGTATTTTTTTTTTTAAATAAAAATTACTAACCTTGCCCTTTGGTCCACATCTGTGATTGGGAAAACTTCAGACAGTTTAGCTACTTACCTCTTCTTTCAGAGAATGATCATGTTCTTTCAAGGTGGCAACATGCTGACCCACCTGTGCCCTCGGTCTGCTTGAGTCTGGTGCTTGTCCAGGTCTGTAAAACAGAAACAGGACACTCACTATAGATTTGTAATATTATAAGATTCCCACATTTTTAAAGGCCTCAATTATGTTAGTAGAAGATAGTTTATCCAGAAAAGTCTGGAACTCAACATATTCTGGACTAAGGGAGTTTTGAGTCCAAGTATCTTTTTTTTTCTTTAAACTTTTAAAAACTTTGGTTATTATTTCATTGCTAAATGAGTATTCCCAACTTTTGCTGCACACAGAACAACCTGGGGAGCTTTGCACCATCTGGGTGCCTGATGCCACCCCTACAGAGTCCAGTAAAATTGGTCTGGGGTGTGGCCTGGCCAGTGGGATTTTTTTTTTATTTTATTTTAAAATTTTAATCTATTTATTTATTTAGAGACTGGGTTATGAGACTGACTTTTGTATTTTTAGCAGAGGCAGGCTTTCATGATACTGCCCAGGCTTGTCTTAAACTCCTGGACTCAAGCAATCCACCTGCCTTGGCCTCCCAAAGTGCTGAAATTATAGGCGTGAGCCATCACGCCTGGCCTGGTCAGCGAGATTTTTAAGGTTCACAGAGTGATTCTAAAGTACAACAATGGTTTTGAATCACTGCATAGATGATCAGACTCCTACATGTAGTTAAGAGAAATAGACCACATCTTCATCTCAACAGCAGCTATTGTTGTTGTTGTTATTGTTGTTGTTACACTCTTACCATGGTCTACTTACAATATTTTAAAAATTAAAATATTAGGAAAGAGTTAAAAAGTAAGCCTATGTTGCTGCCCAGCTTGTGGTATTTATATACTAAAAGGAACCAGAGTTCTTTAAAGAAATGCCCTACTCAGGGCTGGGGCAGGAAATGCACAAGATGAACCTGAAAATTCTTATTGTATCAGAAAGTAAGGAAGCTCTCCAAGTTGTGTCAAAAGAACCGAAGATGGGGAGGGGGTATCTTGAGGAAGCTCCCACCGTCAAAGATGGGACAATTTAAACATCAATAACTGTAATAAACTGAAACACAGGAAATACATAAAAATCCATGAGTTAATCTAAAAATACATAAACCAAATTTAAAAAATAAAAATAAAAATCTTTTGATTCAGCCATAAAAGGAAGGAAATCCTGTCACATACTGCAACATAGATGAATCTTAAGGACATTATGCTAAGTGAAATAAGTCAGTCAGAAAGGGACAAATACTGTATGATCCCACTTACGTGAAGTACCTATAATAGTCAAATTCATAAAGACAGAAGTTGAATAGTGGGTGCTAGGGCCTAGGGGGAAGGAAAAATGAGGAGTTGTTTAACGGGTATAGACTGTCCATTTTATAAGATGAAAACGTTCTGGAGATCTGTTGTACAACAAAGTAAAGATATTTAACACTACTGAACTGTACAGTTCAAAATGGTTAAGATGGTTAATTTTACATTTTTTTAAACCACAATAAAGACAAAATAAAAATAAATTTTAAAACTTTGGAGGCTGGTAGGGCAACAATTCATTATTCTGCTCATTGGTAAAGAAATAGAATCAAGTATTTCTCCCACTTTTGTGGTCAAAAAAACACATTTCAGAGTGACCAAGTAGTTTATAAGGGAAAGTTCTCCCAATAAATGCAGAAGAAATAATAAAATTAGAAAAGTCACCATTTTGTAAGTCCAAATTAATGAATTTGTCTAGGAAATGGTCATAATTTTATAAAAATTACATAATAGTAAACTTCTATACTGAAGTCATCAACCTTCCAACATTTGAACCTACAGATCGGTCTTAATATCACTAACCACCGGGTGACCAAGTACCATGTGCTGCCCAGTTTTAAGTACCAGCACCACCCACGACATTTTCTTGCCAAAATAACTGGCCTGAAACTTAATCACATATTTGGATCTAACCACCAGTTTACAGGTAATAAAGAGTAAAGAGGAACTGGTTAAACATACCAACCAAATAGAGAACGTAAATTCTCCGGGATAAATGACCCAATTCCTTCAACAAATCAATAGTATAAAAAAACAGAGGGAGGGAATGTTACAAAATTAAAAGAGATTTCGGAGACATAGCCAATTGTAATATATGGACCTTATTTGAACTCTGATTCAAACAAACGTAAGAAGACATTTTTTTAGATAAGCAAGACAAACTGACAAGGACTATGTATTAGATAAACCGAAGAATTTTGTTAAGTTAAATAATAATATTTTAGATCCTTATGTGTTAGCGGTATAAGCATTTGTGAGTGAAATGATATGTTGTCTGTTTTAAACTACTCAAGAAGAAAAGGGTTAGGGAAAGAGATAAAACAAGACTAATGAAATATAGCCAGTTGGTGGATCTGAGTAATGGGTATATGAGACTTCAAATGTTTAAAAATGTCAAAGTAAAAAGTTAAATGTGTGCTAGCATCTGCAACTTACTTAGAAATGTATAAAAATAAGAGACTGATGGAAGGATGAATAAACAAATATGAGACTGCAATAAAACGTCAGCAGTAGAATCTGGGTAATATGGATACAAATGTTCACTGTATGATTCCTTTTACTTTTCTTTACGTTTGAAAAATTTCATAATAAAATCTCTGGGAAAAAAAGTAAGTCTAGGTATAGTTCAGAACCTTCCTTAATAAATCTTAATTATTATAACTTGTGCCTGACCTAACCTTATTTTTTTCCAGGACTTTCATAAAGTGAGATGAGTAACTGGAATCCTTTAACGTATTTAAAAGCTTCCAAAGAATGATTCTAAGGCTTCTGATGAGTTTGATGGAAAGACCTTCCAGCAACTTGCCTTTCTTGGTTAATACCATACTGCAATGATGTCATTAAACTACCCAATTCCTTTGTTTTGACCTTTACATCTATATTGTTTCTTAACAGACTGCCCTGCATTTCAGGGAAAATGCACTGACCAGTCATCAGCAAATTCTAGCCCGTTCCGCAGGTATATTTCTTATAATAAGTAAGCCAACTATGCTTTTGGCTTGAAAGCAAGTTTAATTAGGATGAATTAAATTAGTTAAATAGCTAAGTGAGTCAAATTAGCAAAGAACAATCCCTCTGGTGGCTAATGCACATGAATTTCTGCAGAAGCAAAACCAAGGCAAGACTCTGGTTACTAATACACCATTCAATTGCAACTACCCTTTGAGTCCTAGCATGAAAAACTAGTTAAGGTTTCCTATAATTATTATACTTATTTCCCACAAAAGGGCAAAATTGGTTAATTGACTTGCATAAGGTCAATGGAAAATGAGCTATTGAAGGAGGTACAGCACCTAGGGTTTGTGACTTCTGAACAACAAACGCAACCCTTAAAGCACAAAAGCAAGCTGACTTGCAGATTTATTTCAGGGCAGATGAGGCAAGAGTGCAAGAGCCATGGCTTCCTTAAATGGAGTTTTGCCCATGGTGCTACAAAAACATACCATATCAGAAAATTTGCAAAGTGGTACAAGGGTTTAAAGGAGATTTTTGTTTTGTCTATTTTACTTTGGCAAATTTATAACATTGATGACACATAGAAAAAATAAAGTTTGATGTCAGATAATTCTTTAAAAATGTAATAAAGAAATATGCTTTAAATTGTCTATAATTAATTTCACGTACTTGAAAGGGCTTCCAATCAGAAAACTGAAATTTAAACAAACGTATCAGCATTTCCTAACTTTAAATGCAGAGTAATAAATACCCTGAATTTTATTCTGAACACAGGTAGACTAAAATAGAGATTTTTATATACTATAATCCAAACAATACAAAGCTGACTCAATTTTTCAGTATGAGCACGAGAACAAAATTGGGAAATTGTATCTGAAAGCAGCCACTAATATAGATAATTAGTTGCACCTGGAAAAAAAAAGATAGTCTCATTATGTTTTTCATATAAAACTATTTATTCTTTTTATATTAAAATGTTTTCCAGAAGACAATAATGAGCAATTTTTAAATCAATTTCTCTAAATAATATGAATTATATTTTTATAATTCATAATTGCCAAAAACAATAGCTTGGTCCTCTACACGATAATAGTAAACCTCGTATGAGACTTTTTTTTTTTTTTTTTTTTGAGACAGTGTCTTGCTGTGTCACCCAGGCTGGAGTGCAGTGGCACAACACAGCTCACTGCAGCCTTGACATCTTGGCCTCAAGCAATCCTCCTGCCTCAGCCTCCTGACTAGCTGAGACTATAGGTGTGTGCCACCACACCATGCTAATTTTTTTGTATTTTTTGTAGAGACATGGTTTCTCCATGTTGCCCAGACTTCAAACTCCTGAGCTCAATCCACTTGCCTCAGCCTCCCAAAATGCTGGAATTACAGGCATAAGCCACCTGGCCCATATGAAAGTCTTAATCCTTGATATGACATAATAATGATGACAAGAGTGGTTTGTTCTTTTTTTCTCTCAAGATGCTTCATTTTGTGAGCAGAAATTCAGAAATTTTCACATTATCTTCTAGAGCAGGGGTGCCAACTCCTGGGCCACATACTGGTACTGATATGTGGTCTGCTAGGAACTGGGCCACAAAGCAGGAGGTGAGTGGCAGGGGGGCAGAACATTAGCTCTTCCTGAGCTCTGCCTCCTGTCAGATCAGGGGCAGCATTAGATTCTTATAGGAGCACGAACCCTATTGTGAACTGTGCATGCAAGGGATCTAGGTTGCATGCTCCTTATGAGAATCTAATGCCTAATGATCTGTCACTGTCTCCCATCACCCCCAAATGGGACAGTATAGTTGCAGGAACACAAGCTCAGGGCTCCCACTAATTCTCTGTTATGGTGAACTGTATAATTATTTTATTATACATTAAAATGTGATAATAATAGAAATAAAGTACACAATAAATGTAATGTGCTTGAATCATCCTGAAACCATCCCCCTGCCCACACCCCCATAACCCCAGTCAGTGGAAAAACTGTCTTCCATGAAACCAGTTGCTGGTGTCAAAAAGGTTGGGGACTGCCGCTCTAGAGTATGCTACTGCGGCAGGTGTCTCATTTTACAGATCAAGCTTAAAGAGATAGATGTGAGCTGCTGCTATACCACATACTCCTTTAAGGACTTTGTAACCAGTCAAAGCCTTTCCACCCTGCCTGGATCAGAATTCTGTGACACCAGGCCAGGTGTGATGGCTCATGCCTGTAATCCTAACACTTTGGGAGGCAGAGGCGGGCGGATCACTTGAGGCCAGGAGTTCAAGACCAGACTGGCCAACATGGTGAAACCCCGTCTTCTACCAAAAATACAAAAAATTAGCAGGGCATGAAAAATCCAAAATACAAAAAATTAGCATGCACACTTGTAATCCCAGCTACTCAGGAGGCTGAGGCACAAGAATCCCTTGAGCTCAGGAGGAAGAGGTTGCAGTGAGCCAAAATCATGCCACAGCACTCTAGCCTCGGTGATAGAGCAAGATTCTGTCTTAAAAAAAAAAAAAGAAAAGAAAAAAAGAATTCTATGACACCAGAGTTATTAATCATTAAAGAACAAGAATAAATCATTCTCTCCAAACCTGTGTTTCTGCAATGGTTGATCAAACTGGCCAGGTGATGATCACAAAGCAGACAGGTCTATTTCACTTAGACTTGGAGTTCCCAGCAGGGACTTCTGGGTGCTGAAGGGCACAAGGGGAAGCTACAGCAAGGAGGGCAGCGGGGGAGCCTGGTGAATAAAATCCATTAGAAAGAATCTGTATGTAAAGACCTGACTGCTGTTCTCTCAAAGGTCACAAATACTTGGCACTTTTTTCAAGGCTGGAGAGTGAACCAGTGACAATCAGTGTGCATTAAACTCCAGTCACAACGTATGAGGCAATTCTAACTGTAGCAGAATGTAATGCTGACAGCAGAAAACATTCCTGACTTCTTTATCTGGCTCTAAAAGATGACTGTGGTAAAGAAACAGTTTTGAAGACTCCAGATATTAATTTAAATATTTGTGATAGTCATAAAGAAAGATCATTTCTTATAGAAGGCTGATTTACACATAACTGTAGATCAATAGTCATTAAAACACAACCTTTCATAATGGAAATCAATGCTCTATCATGAATGCTGAGAAACTCTAACAATCGTTAGTCTAGTAGGTGCAGACATCATGGCTTATCACCCATAATCACAGTTTGGCAGCCTAGGTTAAGACAGTCACAAAATGAATCATTTAGTTTAACAACTCAGTTTGCACAGAGAATTATAAATGCAAATATCCTTCCCATGCTACACACCCACTACTGTGGTTTATGCCAAATAGTACATAAACAGATATAAAAGGCAGTGAAAAAGAAACAGGAGATTAAAGAGCCTTCCAACACATAATCACCAAATGACCTAGAGAGCTCAGAAGGACTCCTCCCAAGCCAGCTTCTTCTATCACGTTGTAAAGGAGTATTTTAAAACTGTGGTTTTTATTTTGCATGATAAAAATGGAAAGAGGGTTTTTTTTGCATTGCCCTTTACTGCCTTAGGTTGAAAAGCTACTGCCTGGGAAGGTCATTTCCAGCATTTTCCATAGCTTCAACATTACAAGTACAGATGCAGAAGGTAATGTAAAATGGAGCCACTTAATCCGGTGAAGTTTTTTTGTGACAAGGTCCCTTTAAAGGCTATTATCCTGGTTTCTATCCACCCTTTGATAGAATCCAATGTGTACTAGACTTAAGCTGAATCCTCTAAATATCCTCCCTATTTATATCATTAACATAAAACAGCCTAAATGGCACGACCGATGAGGAAGACGGCGCCATATGTAGGCTAAGCAGACCCAAAGCCACTCGCTCACTAGGCCAGCCAAACAAGGTCCCTTCAGAGGGTCTTTCACAGACATGCATCTACTAACCACTTCTGAGTAGTAATCTGTTCTCTGCTAGTAAACAGTGCAGATGTATTTTAATAAGAGGACTGCGACTTGGCGATCTTTTTGATTTTGGATCATTTAGGAACAAGAATGGCCATACCATCATGATAGCAATGTCAAGCCAGTAAGACTTGACTTGCTTTTCATTGCTGTCACCCCCAGGTAGGAGTCCTGGGCGCTAGTAAGGACAGCTGCTCTGTGAGCTTCAAGGTCTTCTTTCAGAATGTCACTGTGATTACAGAACCTATAAAATAAAACAGGTGCTGCAGGAGATGCTTATTTAAGCACAGATTGCCAGCTTCTAGAATCTATGGTGGTTCTTCATGGTTTACTGAAATATATCTGTAATATAATCTGAACATTAAAATGCAGCAACTATACTGTCTCTCAACAAAGATATAAAATGAGGCAGTTTGAAAAACTTGTTTGTGTGTATGCAGCAATTTTAAATCCATCAGAGGAAGTAACTTTTAACCCTTTACTGACTTTATTGTTGTTCAAATCCACAGCTGGGCAATCTCGTTCCACATTCCACCTGACTGATAGGTATGCTAGATAATCTTAACAGCAGAAAAGGCTAATTTTACATTGTCAATCATAACAAAGTTAGATCCCTACAACTCGTATGAAATTTACTTAAATTGTCACTGCTAAGAAATTGAAAACTTCTGGCTGAAGTATAGGTTACGTCCTCTATTTCTGAATGTAGAAAAATGACTACCAGTTTTCCATTCAGATTCTATTGTAAAATTTTCTTTATTCTTAATAAGAATAGAAAAGTATGGAAAGAGGGATGTATCCTTTATTATCTATACCCAGTCTATTGGGTAAGTGATAAAAGTCTAACAATTTGGTCACTGTTTTAGGTTAGGTCTGTCATTGCATCATAGTAGCCTTCAAACAGATTGGTTAGTTACTATCTTTTAAAAAATGTCTATTTTGGGGGATGCATCATTCTAAAAAGCTACAGGAGAAGATACTAAAGACAACACAGTGTTTCTACTTTAAAGGAGCTGTTCACATTTGTAGTTGGGAATATTCAACACATACCCCAAAAAGAAAATGAAGATTAGTTACAAAGCAACTTATAAAGCAATATGTTAATTTGCAAAGTACTAATCTGTAAACAGTACTACAGCTGGTGAAGTTACTGGACCTAGTTGATGGCCATGTGCCTGATGCGATACGGATGAAGGAGATGTGGTCCATTTATTGCAGGGTGAGTGACAACTGCAGACTCAGGCCTACCCCTACTCTGAAGTGTATCTACACTGGGAAGGAAATAGTAACCGGCACACAGGATTCAAGTGCTATTCTTGACTTACCCACACTGTTGGCACTCCAGCTCCTTGCCAAGTCCCAAGCTTCCATCTAAACTCTAAGCCTGGATTCTTAGCTCTTATAGGTCAGACCCTGAGTTGGGTCCTTCACTCCTCCATTCTGCTGCCCCAAAGCTTCCAGGCTTCAGGCCTATCTGACTTATAGTACCTATAAATACCTCTTATTGCCTAGGCAAAATGTGGATCCTAATTCTTCCTGGAAGCCTTTATCTTGTTATCACTCAATTCCCAGAATAACACCTGCCCTTTAGAGGTCCCACCAATGGTGAGCCGACTTCAGGGCAGTAAAAGAGAACATGTAATCAATGGTGAGAGGTACAGAGCAGGCCACCAGACAATCAGGAATTATGAAGCAGTAAAGACACAGAGAGTTCACTGGAGTCCCAGGGGCACTAAAGAGGAGGAACTTGAGCCAGGCAGGGTTTTAGGGAGAAGGGGAGATGATGTTTGAAACTAAGGAGAGACACAGGCAAAAGTGATGGGAAACGGCAGGGTAAGGAGGTGTGGGGACCAGCAAGGGAGACAAGTTTGGCTGGGTGGGGGTTGCTGCTGGTGACAGGATAGTAATGGAGAATTACATTCAATATGAAACATTGGAAAGAATATAGCAATAAGCTTGTGGATTTCTGAGCCATCGCTGGCTCAAAAGCAGGGTTTTTCAGAGGGTTAGCCTGGCAGCCCTGCAAGGAGGGAGTTGGTGAGGAGAGACCTGAGGTCCAGAGACAATTCAGGGGACTGACCTTGTGCTGTAGATGGCAGAGGAAGAACAGTAAGTAGGTGAGGCAAAGGAGAAAGAAACAGTCCTTTACTGCTCACCTAGGGAGCACTCAGCTGCCTACAGGGAAGGTAACCAAGACTATGCCGGCCGCTGGTGGGGTGGGACTGTGGGGAGCTGGGGCCAGTGCCTCCATCAAAAGCTCCCCCTGGGGAGTGTGTGTCCCAGTGAACCTAGATCTTCTTAGTCTTTAAGAAAAGCTGGAAGTTTATAATTGCAAGTTTTGTTTTTATATAACAGCTCCCAATTTTTAAAATGTGGTGACTAATTTGAAAGGTTGTCTACCCTCTGACTGGACAAAGAAAACCCATCTGTAGCCCAAGGCAGGCCTGCAGGCCACCAGCTTATGATCTCCAGGCTTCGAATTCTCTTTAGTACCACTTCCCAAACCAGAATGCAAACCTGGAGCAAGGAACATGGCTTAATGTTTTTGGACATCCTCTAAAAGGTTAGTACCGTGCAATCGTGGAAACTGGCTGACACTCCGTGGTGCTGGCGGATGCTGCAGTGGGAGCAGGTTCCCTCCATGGGAAGGTGTATTTTATCTCTGCCATCCTTAGGAATGGTGACAACAGAAGGCAGCCTGACTTTTAGTGGTCTTATTATTGTTTTCAAATTCTCCCATCGAACGCACCTACTTATTACCTGCATCTGCATTCCTCCAACATCCCCTCATTACCACCATGCCATGGCACATCAGTGCTCAGTAATGCCTGATTGTCCTGCCAGGACAAATGCTAGATAACCTTTGTTCTTTGCCGATCTGATCAATCTAAGTGTCAGACTTACTTAGCCTAGCTCATCTCACAGCCCACTAGAAGCTTCCCTGAATACCTTACTCATAGGAATCTTTCTTATCCCTGAATTCTTTAGTACAAAAAAGACAACATCTTACCTTCTTACCTTGTGTTATTCCATAGTTGAGTCATGCCTGCCAAGTCTTAACAAGAGCAAAAGCCTGGTGAGAATAGCAACTGTATTTCTGAATTTTTATTTTACCTCACAATTCTCACAGCACTCAGCACAATGCTGAGCATATAACTTAATGATACTACATGTCGAATGACAAGCTGAAACTTAAACCCAGATAAAAGAAATTCACATGACACACTTACCTTTACAGCGTATATATATATATATGTATACACACTGTATATACATATGTATACATATATACACTGTATATACATATAAATATATATGTAAAAATATAAATATATACGTATATATAATATATATGTATATATATATATATTATATATATATATATATATATTATATATATATATATATAAATGAGATGGGGTCTCACTATGTTGCCCAGGCTGGTCTTAAACTCCTGAGCTCAGGCGATCCTCTCACCTCAGCCTCCCAAAGTGCTGGGATTACAGACATGAGCCACTGCACCTGGTCGACAGTATTTTTTGTTATGTTGTTGTTACCCCAGTCCAGGGCTTTCCCCCTTGGTACTGGGTGATCAATCAGCTGGCCACAAGCACTATGCACAGAGCTTATGATCTACTCTAACTCAGAACTTTCTCTGGCTAAAAGATGAGCTGGCTAATGCTGAGGATTTCTAACAGTGCTCTTCCCAGATACCAGACTTTAGTTTATAAAATATTCATCAGTTCTTTTGCTGAAAAGAACTCAACTGAAGAATTCAAACACTGTATGGAGTTAAATAATAAAGACTATGTGTTATAAAAACACTGTAACTATTTTAGAACTCAAGACCTCAATTCCTTTTTCTACGTGCATTCCTGCCCAAATCATTCCAGCTAGAAGGGCACTGGCCTGAGGAACCCGCGTCCAGTCTCTGGCACCAACACACTAGCCGTCCCATCACCTTGCTCTCTGTGAGTTCTGGCAGGTGGAGAAACTGCTGAACGACAAGTAACCCTGGGATGCACAAGCGGCACTTTAAAGATGTATATCTTATCTCACCCAACAATACTTAAAGCATATAATAAATTTTAAAAAATTTGGCCCAATTAAAAATAATTGTTTTCTAGCTTCATTTTCAGTCACACAGAATTTAGGAGATAACTCCATTCCAGGCTATTATGAACACTGAAATTAAGGCACAGAGTTTTTTAAAGTGAGTAAGAGAGAAAAGGTGCTTTGCTCAGAACTGCAAACTGAGAATTACTTCTTGGCAAAAATGACCCTGTGTGAGGGCTACAGAAAATAAACTTTTCCTTAACCCTACCAGATAACTTTTACACATTCTTGCCATTGTTATCTTTTTGGTGAGTTAATTTTGTGTTTCAGTTGTGGCACGATAGGCCTGATTTACGGATTTTATTTTCTCCAAGGAACAGCAATCTCAAAATGGTGTGGTAATCCCTGATCATAAATAGTAACAAGTTTGCCAACATTGGGGCTCAGAAGCCGATATCCCAAAATATAGCACTTTGAAATGCTGGGCTGAAGCAGCTATGCAAGGTCTCTCTGATCTTCCTCACCTTCCTGTCTCTCAATTCTCTGTCTCTCCTAAAGCACAGGATGCAACTGTTCTCTGAAGCTCCCTTATCTGCCTAAAGTCTGGACCTGCTGGAAGAAGAAAACAATCACCTCTGGTCCCGTCTCTGAATTTTCATTAACTTAACTTACACTGCAGGAAGAAAGACTAAGTCTGTCAACACACCTGGACAGGTTTTGTCACAAACCACTGTCTACTCTGCAGGGCCAACAGACTTTGTCCCAGGCCACTGTATGTTCTTCAAGCCAAATTGCCACCTTTCAACATCTCCCCACCTCCATGAAGAACGGTAAAAAAGTACCCATGCCCCAATGGCTTATTGGGTAATCATTCTCCTGTAATTCCCCTGTGCTGTGCACATCAAAATAAATTCCACAAGTCTTTTCTCCTATTAATCTGCCTTTCATTGGTTGATTTTTCAGGGAAGCTTATGTGTCCCCTAAATGATGAACATGTAATTCAGGAATACCCTGTATTCAGAAAGGTAGGAAGAGGCAAGGCAGCCAACCTTTGCTATCCAATTCCAATTGTTTTCCAGTGATGCAAAAAAGCTGGCTAGGAAACTCAACTTCCATCTTCTCATGGCATTGGCCCTACCTTCCGTCCTGGTCCTGTTCCTTGAAGCCCTGGTTTCCTTTCTTCCAATCCCAGTGTACCTCTCCCTGCCAGCAAGAGCTGGAGTTGGGCAGGTCCCAAAAAAGAGGGTTTGTGAGTGGAATAAACTAAAACATTCTCCATAGGGGAGCTCCGGGCTGCTCTACTGCCTTCTCTCACTAAACTCCTTTTACTGGTAGCAGTCTAGGGCTGCTTTTTTTTCTTTTTCTTTTAAACAACCACCATCTCCTCCCCCCCCCGACAAAAAAAAACAAAAAACAAAATAAATTTTTAACCTCATATACTAAAAATTCTTTTCAGGTACAAATCAACTGAGTTAAGTTCCCTCTTGGATGCTTCCCCGCCCTCTGTTCTCTTCTAGCATGTGTGCAAAGACACATTAAAGCAAAATGAACAGGCTTCCTTATTTCATATTTTAATTTTTAAACCATGATGATTTCTTTAGCCTCTGTGAGGATCAACAAACACCCAGTCACTGCCTCAAAATTTTCCAAAGTTAAAAAACAAAAAATAACTTAGTTGTGGTTGCTTTCTTGTAATGCCAAAGCCTTTGCCGTGGCTCACCTCTCCAGGAATGCCTGACCACCATGCTTTCCCCGTAGGCTCAAAACAACCTTTCCTGGGGAGTACCCCAAAAACCCTTCCACCCAGTGCATTCAATTTCTTTAATGTTTCTTAAAAGTACAATATTCATTTATAAACAGTTGTATCTACTTTCCTTCTGCCTGGAATGTCTATTACATGAAAAACTTGCAGGCTGCAAAGTCTGTTTAAATTATGTTTACCAACCTGACCACTCTCAGCAACCAAAACAATTCTCTTTACTCCACATGCAATATCACTAAATTCGGTGGCTAACACCATGCCTGAGATGGATACTTAATAACTATTTGTTTAATAAATGAACAAATGCTTTATGAGGGAAAAATGGTGGAATTGGTGATAAGGTGGTCATTAAAATGCCCCAAGCTTTGTTTTCATTCCAACCAAGCATTCCAAGCTCCATCAATTTTCATCCATTTAATGCAGCTTCATACCATCTCTTCCTGCCAAGCTCCTGACCTGCGAGTTTCCCTCCCTGTCCACCTCCCGCCCCCGGTATCTTACAATTAGAGCTCACTCAGGCCTAGGCTGGGCATCTGAAATTGATGTGCAGTTCCAACTTTACACTATAAAAAGGCAAATTCATCTACTGTTTATTGACAGGGCAATTCTAAACATAAACAAGCTCTGATCTTTAAAAATATATGGTCTGGATAGAAAAAGATTACTTTTAAAACTGTCACATTCTGGTTTTGGTTTTTGCATATAATTCCCAAGGAAATTTGTTGCTTACAATCAACAACGTTTAGAATCCTCCTAACACATGGACACAGGGAGGGGAGCATCACACACTGAGGTCTGTTGGGGGGGAACTAGGGGAGGGACAGCAGGGGGTCGGGAGTTGGGGAGGGATAACATGGGAAGAAATGCCAGATATAGGTGACGGGGAGAAGGGCAGCAAACCACATTGCCATGTATGTATCTATGCAACAATCCTGCATGTTCTTCCCATGTACCCCAAAACCTAAAACGCAATAAAATATATATATATATATACACACACACACACATATATATATATATATACACACACACATATATATATATAAAGAATCCTCCTAAGACCCATGAAAATTTTTACTTGAAACAGATGTAGAAGAATGCATCCAGGTACCAAACACTCAAAGACCACAACTGCTACAAAATATTACTAATGAACCAAAGCAGACTATTGCCTGCCAGTTGGAACCTGAGAGGCTAATTCAATATTTGTGACATACAGGTTATCCCGAAGCAATTTAGCACCCTCATCAATAAAAGAAATCTCTAGTGACTCTCCCATCCACAGGTACATAAATCCAACTGGGAATCAGAGAGGTCTGCAGAAGCTCTACCTCCGTTAAGGATGCAAATTAAGATTTAAACAGTGTAACAATTGGCTAGCGCTAATCCTTTTACAGAGGTGTAAATGGCTATTGAGAACTGAATTCCGGGCTGCTAGCTTTTGTTAAGTAGCATTACAGGCAAATTTCACCCAAGAGCAATGCCCAGCCGTCAACTCTGAGGACTACTGATAAAAAAAAAGTTTAATAAAGCCAGTGTAATTCGCTTGTTTTGATATCGCATTTCTTGGCCATAAATCTAAGCATGTAACTAGAAACCACATCAAGAATTAGTGTCCTGGGAAAATAAACTGGAAGCGACTATCTCAAGGCTGACACCCGATGTCTGGAACAGCTGTATGCGAAGCCACAGTGAAGTTTGTATACAAGGTTTTGTTTGCCACACAAAACAGTTATAGAAAGGACAAACACATACATAGTTAAACAGTATTTTTCTTTTAAAGGGCTGTCTTACAAAACCTGTGTTTTGGTGGCTACCTCAGTCTCCATTGTGCAGCCCCCTGGGTGGTCCCTTCCAGGGGGCCACTTGAAGGAAACACAATGCCAAAAAGGAGGGAAGGAGGGGACAGCGACACAAAGGCCAGCAGAGCAAGGCAATCACGGCAGGCTGTGGACCAGGGGTCAGCAAACAACGCTCCTTCTCTTTACCCAGGAAACAAGGGCTCCTTCTCTTTACCTGGAAACAGTGTGATGAAGCTGACAGCTTGAATTATGGGCTACATTTGGTACGGTACCGCCTGTCTGCACTAATGTCCTCTTCATTGTAGCACAGGCTGCACAAGCAAAACCCTTGCCTTTTCCCCACTTTGGCCTCTGAACAGACCTCATCATTCTGCTCCATTTTAATTTTTAGAACTAACCCCCTCCCATATGACTTTTTTAAAAAGTTTCTTAACGGAGAGCTAGAAGGCATGGGAGAATTTATAATACATATTTCCCTCCACCTTAAAGAGAGAACCCATCACACATTTTTCCATACATCCTTAAATCGCCTGAACCCATCACCCGTTTTTAATAGCCAAGAATCATTTGTAATGGTGGCAGATATCTTTTATGAAATGAATAACATTCCTTCTTTGATAACTCTATGGATCCCAAACTTAACCGTTCACAGAACAGGGGTTCTGTTTTTTTCAGGTTGAAAAAAATCCTGAGCCCACTGGTACCATCTGAGGCTTGGGCAAAGCCAGCCTGAAGACTGTCTTCCACTGGACTGCATTGACATGTGCAATGAAAGAGTCCCAGTGCATACAAAGAGAAAATACACTTTAAAAAGAGGTGAAAAGGACCAAAAATAATTCCTGTAATTTACTGTTTCTGTATCAGTTTTATTTTCATTGTAAGCATGCCAACTCTTTGATTATAAAATACAAAATGTTTTGCATGGCCTGAAGAATATTTAGCACATATGTAAAAAGAAATGGTCATTAAAACATTCCCATTATGGAAAGATTTCCAAGGCCATCCATGAAAGCCGTGAAGCTAGCCATACAGCCAAAGGCGCCCTTGCCTCTACAAGGCAAGCATCACAGAGCTGTGGTACATGCTCTTTAAGCTTTGGAATTCAGAAGATTTATTTTTAACTGCTCTACCGAGATATGATTCACTGATCATAAAATTCACTAATTCACTAACACTTTAATAGTTTTTATCAGTATACTCAGAGTTGCGCAGCCATCACACAACTCAATTTTAGAACATTTCTGAAATATGGTTTTAATTTATTTTCTGATTGTAAAAGCAGTATCTATTCCTCCCGGACAACTTGCCTGTGGCATTCCCATGTTAACCCACCAGACACAGGTCAAACATCTTGCTGGGGTAGAGTTCTGTCTCTAGACTCAGTCCCTTTCGTGTTTCCTACATCTACTAACCTTTCTTTGGACCAAATTCAGCAATGCTGTGGTTGCCTACTCTATGTCCACCTTTCTTCTTCCTTTTTGTGGAACCCCATTTTGTTCAGTAATCAATCTCTCTCTTGTATAACTCATAGGGCAATATTCCTTGCCTGATTCAGGAGTAGTCTGTGATTAGTCTAAGCTAGGGGTGACCAAATCCAGTTACGGCTTGCTGTTGTATAGCTCTTGAGTATATAGTGAAAGAGAAGACAGAGAGAGGGAAAAGGAGGAGAAAAGAAGCCTACAATATTTATTATTATTATTATTGTTTTGGAGACCGTCTCGCTCTGTTGCCCAGGCCAGAGTGCAGTGGCACAATCTCAGCTCACTGCAGCCTCCGCCTCCCAGGGTCAACTGATTCTCATGCCTCAGCCTCCCGAGTAGCTGGAATTACAGATGCGCACCAACACACCCAGCTAATTATTGGTATTTTTAGTAAAGACGGGGTTTTGCCGTGTCACCCAGGTTGGTCTCGAACTCCTGAGGTCAGGCAATGCGCCCACCTTAGCTACTCAAAGTGCTAGGATTACAGGTGTGAGCCACCATGCCCGGCCTTACTATTTGGTCTTTTACAGAAAAGCCTTCCTTAGTCTAGGCCAAATAGAGTAACTGGTGCCAGTAATTAACTTAGGAATGGGTCTCTGAACAAATTTTGGTCAACGAGATGCAAGGGGAAGTCTACTGAATACTTTTCTTGCTTCTAACAGAGACCCAAGAAGAGAGAGTCTCTTTCTGCCTTTGGAAGCTATAAGGCTACGGTGTCTAGATGAGGTCCTTGGTACTTATCCACCATCTCACTTCTCACTGTGTCCTCAGATGGTGGGGGAGAGACAGCGTGCTCTTGTGTCTCTTCTTATAAGAGCATTTAATTCTATCATGACAGCCCACCATCCTGACCTCATCTAACCCAAATTACCTCCCAAAGGTCTCTTCTCCAAATATCATCATACTGAGGGTTACAGCTTTAACATACTGAATTTTAGAGGGACACAAACATTCAGTCCTTAATAGCACTGCTGCTGTCACTTTGCTCCTGGCTGTAGGAAGAGGTCACTACTGAGGGTGTCAGAGCAGGGAAATGGAAAGGATCTGGGTCTTTGACAACAAAAGTGAAGGGCAGTACCAACCAACTCCATGGCCTGCTCTACTTCTGGCCTTCGAGAAATAAGACAGAACAAATGTATTTCTTATTTAAGCACATGTGTTTGAGACAGTGTTCCTGCTATCGGCAGCCAACAGCATCCTGATATATCAAGATAACTAATAGCTGAATGTTCAACAATGCCAGAAAACTAAGTTTTAAAAAAAAACTCTGAAGCCAGGTGCAGTGGCTCACACCTGTAATCCCAGCACTTTGGGAGGCCGAGGTGGGTGGATCACTTGAGGCCAGAAGTTCAAGACCAGCCTGGGCAACATCGTAAAGCCACGTCTCTACTAAAAATACAAACATTACCCAGGTGTGGTGGCGCATGCCTATGATCCCAGCTACAAGGGAAGCTGAGGCATGAGAATCACTTGAACCTGGGAGGCAGAGGCTGCAGTGCGCCAAGATCACACCGCTGCATTCTGGCATGGGTAACAGAGTGAGATCCTGTCTCAAAAGGAAAAAAAAAAATTCTGATAGATAGCTTTTCAGTAATTCAAATTTATGTTTCACTGAAAAGAATCTAAGGAGGTATTTTAAAATGACAAATGTGCATCCTGTCCCTAACATGTCTCCTCTTTGTCCTTTTAAAAAATCTGAGTTAACAACAGAACCCTTGCCTTTGGTGTGGCTAAGGCAACAAGAGGCAAGACAAGGTAGCTGTTCTTGTGTGGGGACTGGGGGGATGAGGAAAAGACACTCTGCAGACCCTGACTGCATCCCCTGGGCCTGCAGTGCTGCTGTTTGCTGGCATGTGAGCCACTCCTTCAGTTGGAATAACAACAGTTCCCAGATATGGGCATGCTGGCTTATCTCCAGGCCTCTGCTCAGATGCCATGATATACAGAAAACCCTAAAGATCACGTACACATACACATGCTGCACACTGTTAGAACTAATAAATGAATTCGGTAAAATTGTAGGATACAAAATCACCATACAAAAATCAGTTGCATTTCTATACATTAACAACAAACAGTCTGAATATGAAATTTGAAAAATAACCCCATTTACAATAGCACCAATAAGGATAAAATGTAAAATAGGAGTAAACTTAAGGAGGTAAAAGACTTCCACGCTAAAAACTACAGAACATTGATAGTAGAAATTAAAGAAGACACAAGCAAATAGAAAGAAATCCATGTTCATGGATTAGAAGATTTAATATTGTTAAAACGTCCATACTACAAAGCAACCTCCAGATTCTATGAAATCTCCATCAAAATCTCAATGGCATTTTTTTTTTCAGAAATAGAAAAACAAGACCAAAATTCACATGAAATCACAAAAGACCCTGAATAGTCAGGACAATCTTGAGAAAGAAGAAAAAGCTAGAGGCATCACACTCCTGATTTCAAAATATATTACAAAGCTACAGTAATCAAAATAGTATGTATTAGCATAAAGAGAGACATATAGATCAATGGAACATTTAGAATAGAGAGCCCATATATCAATCCATGCAAATGCAGTCAACTGATCTTTGACAAGGGTGTCGAGCATATATGATGAGGAAAGGATAGTCTTTTAACATATGGTGTTGGGAGAAACTGGAAATCCACATGCAAAAGAATAAAACTGGACTCTTATACCACACATAAAAATCAACTCAAAATGAATTAAGGATTTAAATGTGAGACCTGATGCTTTGAAACTCCTAGAAAAAGACATAGGGAAAAAGCTTCATGACACTGGCAAAGATTTCATTGATATGACACCAAAAGCACAGGCAAAAAAGCAAGACTGTCTGAATAAGCGGGACTACATCAAACTACAAAGTTTCTGCATAGCAAAGGAAACTATTAACAGATTAAAATATGGGCTAAAGACTTAAATAAACATTTCTCCAAAGTCTCCCTAAAACATACAGATGGCCAACAGGTATATGAAAAGATGCTCAGCACTAATCATCAGGGAAATGCAAATCAAAACCACAGAAAAATATCAGTTCATATCTGTTAGGATAGCTATCATCAAAAAAGATGAAAGGTAACAAATGTTAGCAAATATGTGGAGAAAACTGGAACTCTAGTACACTGTTGGTGGGAATGTAAAATAATGCAGATGCTATAGAAAACAGTATGGAGATTCCTCAAAAAATTAAAAGTAGAACTACCATTTGATCCAACAATCTCAATTTTGGGTATTTATCCAAAAGAATTGAAATCAGGGTCTCAAAGAGGTATCCTCAAAGAGGAATACTTCAGTGTTCATCATAGCACTATTCAAATAGTAAAGATTTAGAAACAACCAAAATGCTCATCAATGGATGAATGGACAAAGAACATATACATACAATGAAATACTATTCTGCCTTAAAAAGGAAGGAAATTTTGAGACATGTCTTAACATGGATGAATTTTGAAGACATCGTGATAAGTGAAATGAGCTACATATCATTTTTCTACCAAGTCCAATCTACTGATAAGCCCATCAAAGGCATTCTTCATTTCTGTTACAGAGTTTTTTAATTCTAGCATTACTTTTTTATTCTTTATTATAATTTCCATCTTTCTGTTTACATTATCCATCCTTTCCTGCAAATTGTCATTCTTCCTTTAGAGCCCTAGCTCCCTAGCATATTAATCAGTTATTTTAAATTCCTAGTGTGACAAATCCAACATCTGCCATATCTGAGTCTAGCTCTGATGCTTGCTCTGTCTATTCAAACTGTATTTTTTTTTTTTTTTTTTTTGCCTTTTAGTGTGCCTTGTAATTTTTTGTTGAAAGCCAGGCATGACATACTAGGTAAACAGTCCTTTAGGGTGACTATGTAAACAGGCCTTCAGGGTGAGGTTTTATGTTCATCTGGCTAGAAGTTAGGCTGTGTTTATTGTTTGTTGTAGCTAGAAATGTAGGTATCAGAGGCTAACATTTCCTTGGGTGTCCTTGTTTTTGTCTTCTTCCCTTGTCTTCAGGTTTCCCTGAAGACTTATTTATTTATGTTTTTGAGAAGAGTCCCACTCTGTCACCCAGGAGAGGGTGCAGTGGTGTGATCTCGGCTCACTGCAACCTCCGCCTCCTGGGTTCAAGTGATTGTTGTGCCTCAGCCTCTCAAGTAGCTGGAATTACAGGCGCCCACCACCACGGCCGGCTAATTTTTGTATTTTTAGTAGAGTCGGGGTTTTGCCCTGTGGGCCAGGCTGGTCTCGAATTCCTGACCTCAGGTGATCCACTCGTTTTGGTCTCCCAAAATGCTGAGATTATAGGCATGAGCCACCGTGCCCAGCCTACTTTCTTTTTCGGACAGGGTCTTACTCTGTTGCCCAGGCTGGAGTACAGTGGCACGATCTTGGCTCACTGAAACCTCTGCCTCCTGGGTTCAAGCGATCCTCCTACCTCAGCCTCCTGAGTCACTGGGACTATAGAAGCACCACCATGACCAGCTAATTTTTGTATTTTTTGGTACAGACTGGGTTTCATCACATTGGCCAGGCTGGTCTCAAACTCCTGACTGCAAGTGATACGCCTGCCTTGGCCTCCCAAAGTGTTGGGATTACAGGCGTGAGCAAGCCACCATGCCTGGCCTCCTAGAGACTTCTTAACTAAGGTCTGAGACATGTGGTTCATTCAGTTGTATAACAGTTTCCTGCTACTATACAGGATCCCTATTGATGTGGTGGCAAGGTATGGGGGAGGGGAAGCCTTTATGGTCCGTGGATTAACTCTCAGTCTTCTAGTGACCTGTGCCCTGACCTGAGCTGTGACCTTCACAAGTGCTTCTCAGTTCCTATCTAACCCCTGCCTTTGCTCCTTGTCACTCATGTTCTTCTGACTGAGGCTAGAAGCCTATATGGTGAGATGGCTGGCAAAGGTTGGGGAACTGGGTTCATTCAAGTTGGCCAATGGAGACTTCTTTTAACATCTCCTATACAGACATCAAGTAACAGTGACTGTGATTATGATTATTGCCCATTTTGCTGAGGATCACGTCTCAGGATTATTCCCTTCTTAGAAACCTGGTTTGGACTTTTAAAAATTTAAACTAAAATAAGGATAATGAAAGTCTTAGATTTTTCAGATCAAACTAGATGAGCTAACAGGAAAAGCACAGGCAAGATAAGAATGAAGTGACAGGTGGAAAACAAAGGGAATACTCTGATGGCCACACCTACTGGCACTGGGTTATTTTTCCACAAGTAAAATGCATAGCCTTACTTTGGGAACAAAGGCCAGAATCTATGTGGTGGCAAGAAAAGGCTCAGGGGCCACCTGTGTTGAGGGGCAAAGGTCACGTTCAAGAAAAACAAGCAACTGTGCTGATGAAAACAGACAGATGAGAACAGACATCTGAAGGCACCATCACATCTGAAGGAAAGCTGAATTTCCAAATATGCTTCCAGCTCTTCATAAAGTGAATTTAGGGTCAATTCTAAAAGAACATAGTACAAACCTATTATTCCAGGCACATGACTTTCAGCAACAAATTTTTCTCAGATGCAATAACTTCTTTCCTACATTTAACTTTGAAGAGGGGCTAAATTAAAATCACTGATGGGATTCAATCTATGTGATCACATTTTTATGACCTTGAGAAACCAAGGCTTTCATTTGACTTAGTTTAAAAGGCAGCATTACATTCTGTTTTCAGTCACACTCCAGGGGAAGAGAGAACAAAGCAACTTTGCAAGTACTTTGTTCAAGCTTGAATAAAGGCACATAGCACTTCATCGGCCTATTTGAGGCTGGAAAGCACAAAAATCAATGTGGATGGAGCAAAAGGTCAAATTGCCACGGTTTAATTTCTTTTCTTTTTTCTTTTTCTAATTAAAGAATCTAATTTGCTTCTTGAGCTTCCTATTTAACCTTATAAAATATTATCCTTGATGATACTCCTACTATCTAGATAGTAAAGATTTACTGGGAGACAGCATAGGGTACCAGTTAACACAAACTCTGGACACAGAGGGCCAGTTTGGCACACACAGAGCTGTTTTATGACTTTCCGTATGTTACATAACTCCCTGTGCCTCAGTTTCTTCATCTGTAAAATGATGATGATAATAGGATTAAATTATTATAAATAAAGGTGTTAAAACAGTGCTTGGCATGGAGTCAGTAATATTGAAGGGTATATCACCATTATGGTTGTGATTTAGGTGGTAGCAAACAGAAAATAACAGCATGCATTCTGGCATCAGATTGTTAGTTCAGACCCTAGCTGCACCTCTGTGACCCGGGCAAGTTATTTAAGCTTTCTAAACCTCATCTGAAACATTCTACTTGGCACCTGCAGCACAAGACCCCCTCTTGGTTCTCCTCGTTCTTCCCTGCAGCATCTTCTCAGGACTCCTTTACTCATTCCTTCTGATCTTTCTGACCCTGAATGTGGAGTCATGCCCTGGGCCGCTTTCCTATTTATATTCACTCTCTAGTATTGTTTAGGGCCCATGGCTTTAAAACGCATTTATACCCTGATGATTTACAAATTTATTTCTCTAGCCATGACTTCTCTCCGAATTCCAGGTTCATGAAATCCATCTGCCTACTCAGCATCTCCCTGTGAATGTCAAAAAGTCATCTCAAATGTAACATACCCAGAATTCTTTCTTTTTTTTTCCCTCAAGTCTGTGCCTCCTTCATGTTCCTTATCTCAATAAATAACTCAATGGTTACTCTCCTACTCACTCTGCCCCCAAACCTTGGAGTCATCCTTCTGCTCCCTTTCTCATAACCCACACCCAATCCATAAAGAATCCAGCTGGTTCTTTTATATAAAAATATATCCAGAATCTGACCACTTCTCACCACCCCACTGCTGCCACCACAGTCCAAAGCAACAGCACTTCTCTGCAGGATCTCTGCAATACTCTCCAAACAACACTCCCTGCTCCCGCCCTTTCCCCCAGTTTATTTTCCACAAGTGGCCAGAGTGATTCTTCATTCCACTTGAGGTTCAATCCAAAGTCCTTCCTTCAGCCTACTGACCCTTCACGATGTAGCACACTGATATTCTCTGACTCCAGCCTCTCCCTTCTCCCCATCACCTGTCCAAATTCAGGTGCACCAGCCACTTTGCTGTTCCAGGAAACAGTATGCTCCCATTGCATAGCCTCTGTACTGTGGTTCCCTGTGCCTGGTCTGCTCTTTCTCAAGACATATCCCATCCTGCTCTCCTCTCTCCCCCAGTGTGTTTGTAAGAAACAAACACACAGGCTGAGCACGGTGGCTCACGCCTGTAATCCCCGCACTTTGGGAGGCCAAGGCGGGCGGATCATGAGGTCAGGATTCGAGACCAGTCTGTCCAACAGAGTGAAACCCCGCCTCTACTATAAATACAAATATTTAGCCGGGTGTGGTGGTGTGTGCCTGTAATCCAAGCTACTCGGGAGGCTGAGGCAGGAAAATTGCTTGAACCCGGGAGGCAGAGGTTGCTGTGAGCTGAGATCGCACCAGAATAGATAAGGTTACACGGATAGAGAACACATGGGCACAACTGAATGTGGCTTACCAACTTTCTCACTTCAGGTCCTACTCAACTACCATTTTACCACAGAGACCTTTCTCCACCATCTTATGTCCTATATTAAAATGCACCCAAGCCTTCTCTATCTACTTAACCTGCTTATTTTTCATCGTAATACTTTTTTTTTTTGAGACAGGGTCTCACTTTGTCACCCAGGCTGGAGTGCAGTGGCACGATCTTGGCTCACTGCAATCTGAACCTCCTGGGTTTAAGTGATCCTCCTGCCTCAGCCTCCCCAAATAGCTCAAGCATGCACCACCACACCTGGCTAATTTTTTTTGCATCTTTTGTAGAGATGAGGTTTCACCATGTTGCCCAGGCTGGTCTCGAACTCCTGAGCGCAAGCAATCCATCCGCCTCAGCTTCTTAAAATGCTAGGATAATACGTTAGTCACCATGCCTGGCCCTTTGTCATAACACTTTTCACACAGATTTTTTACTGGTTTATCATTCCTTCCTCTCCTCCACATGCATGATCGTAACTATCATAAGAGCAAGAACAATACCCAGCACAGAGCAGGTGCTCCATATGTAATGTTAAAAGAATGTAGCCCTTTTCACATTATCTATAGAGTCATAACAAACTACCTCAAAACTTAGTAGCTTAAAACCCAAGTCATTATATCTCATACTTTTGTGGATTAGGAAAGCAGGCAGGGAGTGGCTGGGTGATTCTTCTGTTTCACATATTATCGCCTGTAGATGGACGTGTCTGGAGCATCCAAGAAGGCTTTACCAACATGCCTGGCACCTTGCTGGGGATGACTGGAAGGATAAGGCTCAGCAAGGACTATGGACTGGGGCACCTACACACAATTTCATAGCAGCCCTAGAATGATCAGACTTCCAAATGGTGGCTCATGGTTCCCATAGTGAGAGTTCCAGCAAATAGGGTAGAAATTGAAAGGCCTTTTAAATACAACTCAACCTCAAAAGTCATATATCAACAGGCATGGGGTGGTGGCTAAAGCCTGTAATCCCAGCACTTTGGGAGGCCAAGGCAGGTGGATCACCTGAGGTCAGGAGTTCGAGACGAGCCTGGCCAACATGGTGAAACCCCATCTCTAGTAAAAATACAAAATTAGCCAGGCATAGTGGTATGCACCTGTAATCCCAGCTACTCAGGACGATGAGGCAGAAGAATTGCTTGAACCCAGGAGGCAGAAGTTGCAGTGAGCCGAGATCGCACTACTGCACTCCAGCCTGGGCAACAGAGCAAGACTCCGTCTCAAAAAAAACCAAAAAAAAACAACAACCAAAAAGAAGTCATATAGCAACAATTTTACCATGTTCCATTCTGTTGAAACAGTCATTAAGCCCACCCAGATTCAAAGGAAGTGGACGGAGACCCATCTTTTGACAAGAAGGATACTGAAGAATTCACATTCTATTTTAAACTGCTACAACCTCACAACTAACAGACGACAGCTTTTGGCACAGCAGGTGTCCAGGAAATTTTGGTTGAATCAAAATGGAATTATAGAATGGTATTTTCAATTATGGTACTCTAATTGGAAGAGAGAATAGTTTGATTATTTAGTATAAGGGCTTAGAAAGAATAATGAATTTACATGGTCTATAAACTTTGAAAACTAAAGTAAACATCAAACTCAATAAAGAATGCCTGTGGTGGGCACCAGCAGTCTAGACATAGTTAAGATAAGAATCAGTGAGCTCGAAGATACATCAGTACAAACCTCCCAAACCGAAGTGGAAAGAGAAAAATTAAAAACTGGAACAGAATATCCAAGAACTGTGAGACAATTTCAAAGGGTGTAAATACATGCAATGGGAATACCAGAAGGGGAAAAAAGAAAAAGGAGAAGAAGAAATATTTGAAGTAATAATGGCTGAGAAATTCCCAAAATCAATGACAAATCCCAAATTACAGATCCAGGGAGCTCAGAGGACACCAAGCAGTATAAATACCAAAAAATCAATACCTAGGAATATCATTAACATCCTTAATGTGTACGTGCCTAACAAAAGAGCATCAAAATACTTAGGCAAAAATTGGCAGAGCTGTAAGGAGAAACAGGTAAATCAGTCACTACTACAGTTGGAGATTTGACACACTTCTGTCAGTAATTGGCGGATCCAGCCGGCAGGCAGACAGTAAGGATATAGTTGAACTGAATAGTACCATTAATTAACCAGACCTAATTGACATTTATAGGCTATTTCATCCAATAACAGCAAAATACACATTCTTCTTAAACCCACCTGGAACATTCACCAAGACAGGACACATTTTGGGCCATAAAACATACCCCAACAAATTTGAAAGAGTAGTCATAGGAAGTACGCTTTCAGACCAAACAAAATACCATAGACTGGGTGGCTTAACAATCAAATTCTATCTCTCACAGTCCTCGAGGCTGGCAGTCCAAGGTCAAGGTGCCGGCCAGCTCAGTTCCTGCTGAGGCCTGCAGATGGCAGCCTTCTTGCTGTACTCTCACATGATCCTGATGCCTCTTTCTCTTCTTATAAGAGCACGAGCACCTTCTTATATGGGATCTCACCTGTGTGACCTCATTTAACTTTTATTATCTGAATTTGGGGGGCTGGGGAGAGACACAAACATTCAGTCCGTAACACCAAAGTAGCTAAGAAAAAAAGACAAGAGAAATATCAGAAGATAAAAATACCAGCAATGATCATCGTTACTAATCCCAAGGATATTAAAAGGATAATAAAGGAATACTATGAGCAACTCCATGCCCAAATTTTGAAAACTTAGATAAAATGGACCAATTCCTTGAAAGACACCATCTACCAAAACTCACAGAAAGAGAAACAGATAATCTGAATATGCCTATTATCCATTAGAGAAATTTAATCAATATTTAACCTTCCAAAACCAGACCTAGATGAATTCAGCAGTGAATGCTTTCAAACATTTAAGAAAGAAATTATACCAATTTTTTATACTGTCTTCCAGAACAACAGGAGCAGAGGGAATACTTCCTAAGTCGTTCCACAAAGTGAGCATTATTCTGACACCAAAACCAGATAAAGATATTACAACAAAGAAAAATGACTGAACAATCCCTCATAAACATAGAGGCAAAAATCCATAACAAAACATTAGCAAATTGAATCTAACAACATATAAGAACAGGTATATACTGTGACCAAGTGGGATTTATCCCAGGTATACAAGGCTGATTCGACATACGAAATCAGTAAGTATAATCCATCATATCAACAAGCTAAAGAAGAAAAACCATATGACATCATTAAGTGCAGAAAAAGCACCTGACAAAAGCCAATATCCATTCACGATAAAACTCTCAGCAAACTAGAAATATGAGAGGAACTTCCTCAACTTGATAAAGAAAATCTACAAAAAGCCTACAGCTAACATGTTTAATGGTGAGGAACAAGAAGCTTTCCCTATGAAATCAAGAACAAGGCAAGGATGTCCCCTCTCATCACACCTAGTCAGTGCAATTAGTCCTAGCTAAGGCAATAAGACAAGAAAAGGAAATAAAAAAACATACAGATTGGGAAGGAATAAACCTTTGTTCGCAGATAACATGCTTTTTAAATGCAGAAAATACCAAACTGACCAAAAATCTCTTGGCGCCAATAAGCAATTACAGCAAAGTTGCAGGATATAAGGTCAATTGCTTTCATATATGCCAGCAATAAACAACTGGAATTTAAAATCAGAAGCACAGTATCTTTTATTTCCTACATTAGCACCAAAAAAACCTTAAGGATAAATCAACAATATATGTGCAAGAGCCACATCAACAAAATGACAAAACTCTGATGAAAGAAGTCAAAAAAGATATAAGTGGAGAGATGTTCCATATTCATGCATAACAAGGCTCAATATTGTTGTCAGTTCTTTCCTAACTTGATTTCTGGACTCAATACAATCCAAATCAAAATTTCAATAACTGTTTTGATGTATATATATATATATATATATATAAAAAACTAGTTCTACAATTTATATATAAAGGCAAAAGACCCAGAGGAGACAACACTGTACTGAATTAAAGTCAGAGGACTGGCACTATATATGACATCTAGGTTTACAATAAAGTTGCAATAATCAGGAGGGTGTGGTACTGGTGAAAGAATAGACAAACAGACCAATGGAACAGGACGGTGAGCTCCAAAATAGATGTACAAAAATATAGACAACTAATCTTTTACAAAGAACCAAAGGAAATTCAATAGCAAAAAGAGAGTTTTTAAGAAATGGTACTTGAAAAATGGACATATGCATGTAAAATATATATATATATATATTTGAATCTGGACAATGACTTTATATCTTGCAAAAAATTAAGTCAAAGTGAATCACAAATCTACATGTAAAATGTAAAACTATAAAATCTCTAGATAATAGTATAGGAGAAAATCTAGGTGACCTTGGGTTTGGTGATACGTTTTTAGATACAATACCCAAAGCACAATCCATTAAAAAATATTTATTAAAATTTAAGTCAGGTGTGGTAATTGAAGCTCATGCCTATAATCCCAGCACTTTGGAAAGCCAAGGCAGGCAGACTGCTTGACCCCAGGAGCTTGAGACCAGCCTGAGCAACATGGTGAAACCACATCTCTACAAAAAATTTTTTTAAAATTAGCCAGGCATCATTGGTGGCATGCACCTGTGGTCCCAGCTACTCAGGAGGCTGAGGTGGCAGGATCACCTGAGCTTGGGGAGGTTGAGGCTGCAATGGGCCATGATCCTACCACTGCACTCCAGCCTGGGCAACAGAGTGTGAACCTGTCTCAAACAAACAAACAAAATACATTTTTAAAATAAAATTTAAAACTTCTGCTCTGTAAAAGTCATTATTCAAAGGAAAAGACAAGCCATAGATTGGGAGAAAATATCTGCAAGACACACTATACCCCTGATAAAGGACTGGTATCCAAAATACAGAAAGAGCTATTAAAACTCAACGATAAGAAAATAATTGAATGAAAAATGGGTAAGAGATCTGAACAGCCATCTCATTAAAGAAGATATACAGAAGGCAAATAAGCATATGAAAAGATGTTCCACATCACATGTCATTAAGGAACTACAAATTAAAACAATCGCATACCACTAAACACCTTTTAGAATGGCTAAAATTTTAAAAATTGACAATACCAAATGCTGACAAGATAGAGCAACAAGAACTCTCATTCATTGCTAGTGATAATGCAAAATGGCACAGCAGTTTCTTACAAAGCTAAACACAGACTTACCTATTTAGCCATAGAAAAGAATGAGATCCTATCATTTACAACAACATAGACGGAACTGGAGGTCATTATGTTAAGTGATATAAGCCAGGCATGGAAAGACAAACTTTGCATGTTCCCATTTATTTGGGAGAGCCAAAAATTAAAACAGACCGGGCGCTGTGGCTCACGCCTGTAATCCCAGCACTTTGAGGGGCTGAGGTGGGTAGATCACGAGGTCAAGAGATCGAGACCATCCTGGCCAACATGGTGAAACCCCATCTCTACTAAAAATGCAAAAATTAGCCAGGCATGGTGACACACACCTGTGGTCCCAGCTACTCGGGAGGCTGAGGCAAAAGAATTGCTTGAACCCAGGAGACGGAGGTTGCAGTGAGCCGAGATTGCGCCACTGCAATCCAGCCTGGAGACAGAGCAAGACACCATCTCGAAAAAAAAAAAAAAAAAAAAATTAAAACAATTGAACTCATGGAGACAGAGTAGAAAGATAGTTACCAGAGGCTGGGAAGGGTAGCAGGGTTCGGGGTGAGGGGAAGGTGTGGAAGGTTAATGAGCACAAAAAGATAAGTTAGAAAGAACGAATAAGATCTAGTATTTGACAGCACAACAGGATGACTATAATAAATAATAATTGCACATTTAAAAATAACTGAAAGAGTATAATTGGATTGTTTGTAACACAAAGGATAAAGGCTTGAGAGGATGGATACCCCATTTACCATGTGTATCAAAATATTTCATGTACCCCATAAATATATATACATACCTACTATGTACACACAGAAATAAAAAAATAAAAAAATAAACAACCCAAAACCAAAAATAGACTTACATATGATACAGCAATGACACTCCTTGGTATTTATCCAAATGAGTTAAAAATTTACATCCACATAAAAACCTGCACAGAGATATTTATGGCAGCTTTATTTATAATTGGTAACACCTAGAAGCCACCAAGATATTCCTCAGTAGGTGAATGGATAAACTGCGGTACATCCAGACAATGGAATATTATCCAGCGCTAAAAATAAATAAGGTATGAAGCCATAAAAAGACTTGGAAGAACCTTAAATATACATTACTAAGTGAAAAAAGCCAATCTGATAAGACTACTTGTTACATAATTCCCACTATTTGACATTTTGGAAAAGACAAGACACTAAAAAGATCAGTGCTTGCCAGGGGTTCAAGTGGGGTTAAAGGAAGAGGGGTGAGTAGATGGAGCACAGGTGATTTTCAAGCAGATAAACTACTTTTTAATGCTACTGTAAAGGTGGATATATACCATTATGCATTGATATATAAAACAAAGCAGGCCAGGCACATGGCTCATGCCTGTAATCCCAGCACTTTGGAGGCTGGCAAATCTCCTGAGGTTAGGAGTTTGAGAACAGCCTGGCCAACATGGTGAAACCTCATCTCTATTAAAAATACAAAATTAGTTGGATGTGCTGGCACACGTCTGTAATCCCAGCTACTCACGAGGCTGAGGCACAAGAATAGCTTGAACCTGGGAGGCGGAGGTTGCAGTGAGCCAAGATCATGCCATTGCACCCCAGCCTGGGCGACAAGAGCAAAAACTCCATCTCAAAAATATATATATATAGTGAAACAAAAAACCCACTAGCATGAAAAACTGCTTGTTGGTTAAAGCGGACAGGCACACCCACTTTTAAAGTCCCTATCAGTCTATAATGTTCTACCACTGTTTACCACAGTGTGAAAACGCACTTGCTCAGATGGTGAGGATACAAGGTGAGGGGAAGCACAGGTTACACTGGCTGCCGGATCACTCACTCAGATACCTTGTTACCATGTGTTCCCACAATGAACCCTGAACATGTCCAGTTTAGCTTGTTTCCAGTCATTATGGGTAGACACTTCAATCCATACAATCCTAGCTTCTAATTCTTCAACTGAGTTGTATTAATTTTCTTATTGCTATATCACAAATTACCATAAATTTATTATTTAATAGTTCCCATGAGACAGGAGTCTGGATCTGGGTGAGTGGGGTCATCTGCTCAAGGTCTCACCAGGCTGAAATTAAGGTGTCTGCTGGAGATGCAACCTCATCTAAGGCTCAGGGACCTCTTCCAAGCTCACTGGTTATCGACAGAATCAATTTCCATGGGGCTGCAGAACTGAGGCCCTCAGCCTCTAGAGGCTGCAGGCCATTTCCTGTCATGTGACCTTTCCCACAAGATGACAGTTTGCTTCTTCAGGCAAACAGGAGAGTATCTTAGCCGCTTTAAAGCTCTCTGGCTTCAGGCTGGATGCAGTGGATCATACCTCTAATCCCTCTTGGGCGGCCAAGAGGGGTAGACCACTTGAGGTCAGGAGTTTGAGACCAGCCTGGCCAACATGGTAAAACCAGGTCTCTACTCAAAACACAGAAATTGGCCAGGCGTGGTGGTGGGCATCTGCAATCCTAGCTATTTGGGAGGCTAAGGAGGGGAATGGCTTGAACCCAGAAGGCAAAGGTTGCAGTGAGCTTAGATTGTGCCACTGACTTTAGTAAAGGCCCAGTCTCTTTTAAAGTCTCATCTGACTAGGTAGGCCCAATTGGGATAATCTTTATTTGAGTAGCTCAAAGCCAACTGATTTGGGACCTTCATTATATCTGCAATATCCTTCATCTTTGTCATGTGACATAGCTTCGTCACAGGAGTAAAATCCATCAGACTCCCAATCCTGCCCACTTTCAAGGCAAGGGGATTACATAGGGCACATACAACAGGGAGTGGGAATCTTGGGGCCATCTACACTTCTGCCTACCACACAGATAATCAATCCTAATAAACTAATGCTGTCAGGTTAATCCTCCTAAATCAAGCCTCATCACACTGTCCTTCTCCTAACATAACCTTGAACAGCTCTACAAAGCATAGAAAGTGAACTCTAAATTCCTCAACCTGATATTCCGGCCTTTCTTAACCTCAACCCAGGTGGCATTTTAAACCTTAACTCCAAAAGGCCGTCCTCGCCCACAGGATCCTTTGCTCTGCCCCGCCATGTCCTCTGTGTTCTCTGCTCTGCATTCCTTCTTGCATTTTCCTCCAGACTCTGTTTGCTGTTTCCCTCCTCCTCCACCTCCTCCTCCAAAGCCTATACAGCCTTCGAGGCGCTGCACAGATTCCACATTCTGGATCATATGCTCCTATATGTCCTTCTTTGTCCCATTTATGCATTTTTGCTAATTAAATTCATTCAAGGGATTTTTCTCCAGGCCCCCAACAGACCCTAAAGTAAACTGAAATACTAAACTGTTGAGGTTATAGTGTTAGCTCTATAAATATGATGCTATGGTCTCAGACTAATAACCCTCAGAGCAAAGGGGAAGAGTTTCAGCTAAACAATACATTAAGAAAATGTGGGGCCTCAAATGCAGTGGTGATGTCAGCAAGTTAACTAGCATCATTTAAAACCACCTTCAAGCTATTCCTAGAAAGTATTTTTACCCAGAAAATCAGTAGTCTCAAATTTGATAATACAGACACAGAAACAATCACTGCTGACTGACATTTTCATTCTGGGAACATTTTATTAAGAGAAATATTCAGAATTCCCCACACGCCCATATTTTCCATTAACTATTGGGAAACCATACGCCAAAACTCCAAGGAGCTTCATTTTATGCCTCCGAGGTCATTAAAAAAAAAGTCATCCGAATGGAGACAGAATGAACATTCTTGACCCTTAGAGAAATGTTAAGTAAGAATTCCATACACATACTCGATTTTTTTCACCTCAGAAAAAGACTGAGTCCTGGGTAAGTATATTATTCCACTCGTCAGCCTACCAAAGTACTAACTTGTCCATGATGATGTAATATGTATTACCTGCGCCTCTTTGATGTCAGAAGTATTATTATTAGAAAAATCCACTTGGCTTGCCTCCCCAATAAATCAAATTTCCCAAATACAGGAACCATGTCGGTTCTTCCACCCATACTGCAAGAACTCCAATCGGTAGCACAAAAGCATATATGAGCTTTTATCAGTCGGATATTTTAAGTTCTCAAAATGTATAAAGCTGATGTTCCCATTTAACATTAGAGATTCCAATGTTTCCTATTTACATTCAAGAAAGGATGGCTTGTAATATATACAACTAGAAGAACTTATTAACTCATATTTAATCAGATGACAAAAATGATACTATGGCAAGGAATATAAGGATTAAGCAAATTAATTAGGTATAAAATTCTCAGGCTCTGACGCTGCATTCCTAGTAAGTTTAACTGTCACCTTCTGTGGTACCAAAACTTCAAAACAGATTTATTTTCTGAAAGGCTGGAGAGTAGGGGGTTGGGGAATGACTTATAAGTTAAATAGGGATTATGTGTATATAAGCTGACAATCACCATGAGTCAATGATATTCAAACTTTTAAAGCTATTTTGGTAAAGAAAGAAAGAAGGAAGGGAGGGAGGAAGGAAAGAAAGAAGGACGGAAAGAAAAAATATTAGTTCTTACCTAAAAGACTAGTTATGAGACTTAAGGAATTTACACATTCATGGCTGAGTGCCCAACAATACATTCCCAGTGAATGGTCTCTAAAAATGTCTACAATTCAAAACAGAACAGTGGGAAAAAAAATTCAATGGCTTACTCTCTTGTTGGTACGTTAGTGGAGGATTCCTTTTCTGAATCAGGAGAGCTTAGGGTTTGCAAAATACAATTATTTTTTTCAGTAGATAGGGCATCTCTTTCTTGCTCAGAGTGGATTAATTTTAAGGCCTCTATTCCATCTTCTTCCTCCACCTTGCCACTTGGATTTGGTTGTGGTTCTGGGCTCTTTAAAATCAGATCATCTTCACTTACAGAAACGGTGAGGTCACTGCTGGTGCTCCAACTTTCCTCCTCCTTCTCTTCCTGCATTTTTCTGAAGGGCTTTTGTGACTTTGGGTCCCCATGTGCAAGATGATCTGCAAGTGGGGACATTAATCAATTACCAATCTCTGACTTCAGGGGGAAGCAAGGTAACACACAGCAGAATTATTCATCAGTTAAAAACACGGAGGAGCAACCTGCAATTCATTACAGAAATTAGAAGCTTAAAAATATGTTCAAATGCTTTTTAAAAAATCAGTGGGTTTAAAAATCAGCAAGTTCACTTGCATTTAAGAGTTCGTTAGAATGGAATTTGTTGGCAAAGACACTATTTTATAACAAAGAGATATAATTAGAGAGTATATTTTTGTCCTTACGTAAGATCACTATCAACCAGAAAAGGTAAAAATCACCACCACGCAGAAAAATCAGCAACCAAACTCAGCCTCTCGTCCCACCTGAAACACCTTCCCAAGCAGAATGCTTGTCTTGAGACCACTTATTTTCAGATCCACGGTATTCTGAAACTGATGTCGGAGAGACTGGTGGGCTGGCTCTTTTTTCCTCAACTTCAATATGTTCCCCTGTCAGTATTTCTCCCTCTGATCCCTCTGATCGGCTGGAACTGTCACACTTTAAATCAGTGGTTCTGTTCTCTGGACTTAATCTTTCCTGTAATGGGGAATTGAGTTCAGCAGACTTTTTGCCTTCAGATAAATTATTCTTGCCATGATGTGTGTTACTTCCTATCTCCAAGCAATGAGTTTGTTCCTCCTCAGACAATACACTGGCTGTGACTGGCGTTTTCTCACCAATCTGAAGAGATGCCTTTCCATCTATGTTGTCAGACTTATTTAAGCACTGTGTGTCACTACTAGTTTGTACTACACAGCTGTCTGTCACATTACTGCTCTGGGCTGTCTGTCGGTGTGAATGTAGGTCAGGAATTGAAAAGTTCTTTGTGGGTTGGGGAGATTTGTGCTCTATACTGAAATCTCCCATGCTTGAGATGGCTGACATTTGGCGGCCCATAAAGATTGCTGCTGGATGATACAATCCTCTTGACATGGCTATTCCTGAGTTAATTCCCTCCCGCACTGCAACCTGCAACAACAAAAGAGACATGAGTTAAACATACTGTGTATCAACAATTAGGTGGGTTGTTTTTTTTCTTTGGAAAGAAAAGGAGGTCAAACAAAGCATGAATATTGAAATCAGCACCTATCATGTTTTATAAAACTCATGGCTTTCTACGTAACGAGCAAAAAGCAGCAAAATCCATACGATTTAATTTTAATAACAATGATAGTTCATAAAACAAATATAGTAAAGAAAGCAGGCCAGGTGCAGTGGCTTACACCTGTAATCCCAGCACTTTGAGAGGCCAAGGCCGGCAGATCACCTGAGGTCAAGAGTTCCAGACCAGCCTGGCTGCCATAGTGAAACCCTGTCTCTACTAAAAATACAAAACTCAGCAGGGCATGGTGGCGGGTGCCTGTGATCCCAGCTACTTAGGAGGCTGAGGCAGGAGAATCACTTGAACCCAGTAGGCAGAGGTTGTGGTGAGCTGAGATCACAGCACTGCTTTCCAGCCTGGGCAACACAGCGAGACTCCATCTCAAAAAAAAGAAAGTACAGAATACATGTTTTTGAAAAAAGAAATACATGCTTTGAAAAGACATCATTAGGAAAGCGAAAATAGAATCTACACAATGGGAGAAAATAAATTATGTATCTGTTAAGGGTCTAGTATCCAAAATACACAAAGAAGTCATACAACTAAATAATAAAAAGACAAACAGCCCTTAAAAGTAGGGAAAGGATTTGGATAGCCATTTCTCCAAAGAAGATACATCAATGGCCAATAAACACACAAAATGATGCTCAATATCATTACTCATTAGGGAAACATAATTCAAAAGCGCAATAAGGTATCACTTTACCCACTACGATGGCTGTCTTGGTCTGTTCAGGCTGCTACAACAAAATTCCATGGACTAGACAGTGTATAAATAACAGAAATTTGTTTCTGATAGCTCTGGATGCTGGGAAGTCCAAGATCAACACAGGAGCCAGCAGACTCCGGTTCTGGTAAGGGCCTGCTTTCTCTCAGCATCTTTCTGCTGTGTGCCCACAGGGTGGAAGGGGCAGACAAACTTCCCTGGACCTCTTTCATAAGGAAACTAATCCCACTCATGAAGGCTCTACTCCTTGACCTAGTAACTTCCCAAAGTCCTCATCCTCAAAAACCATCACTCTGGGGATTAGAATTTCAATATATGAATTTTGTGGGGGGCACACAAATATTTAGTCCATAGCAATGGTTATACTTTATACTAAGAATGATAGGTGCTTTAGTTTAAGATCTTTAAGATGGACAGTACTCCTCCAATAATTAGGAGAAATATGAGATGGAAATAAAGACATTATCACTTACAGGTTCTGGGAGTACACAGCATGCCTGGAGGCCAAACACACAAAGGTCAGGGAGTACAAGCAGAGAGAGAGAGAAGGGACCCATATTCTCACATGGTAGAAGTGGGGTTTGTGGGGAAGGACACATGAACCAATGTCTTATTTGGGTCCCAGGTGTTTCCAAACAGATTTCCCACAGGGAGCATGGGGAGTTTTTTATTTTTTTGAGATGCAGTTTCGCTCCTGTTGCCTAGGCTGGAGTGCAATGGCGCAATCTCAGCTCACCGCAACCTCCACCTCCTGGGTTCAAGCGATTCTCCTGCCTCAGCCTCCTGAGTAGCTAGGATTACAGGCATGCACCACAACGCCTGGCTAATTTTGTATTTTTAGTAGAGACAGGGTTTCTCTATGTTGGTTTGTTGGTTCGCCTTGGCCTCCCAAAGGGCTGGGATTACAGGTGTGAGCCACTGTGTCCAGCTGGGGAGTTTTAACCGGTGAGTTTAAAGCAAGCAGGTATGAGTCCTGAGAGGTTACCCAGTGACTGAGAGGTGGCCACTGTGGCATATCAGTATGGTCTATGGGGGATGCGAAGGTCAGAAGGGCCTGTCAAGCAGGCTGCATCCAGCTGTCCCATAGGGACACCAGAGAGTAGCTGTGTGAGGCAGGTATCTGGATCGACCACACTGAGGAACTGGGCAGGAGGGTGGAACTGCAAACTGTGTCAGGGGTGACTGAGTCTTGCTTCTGGTATGAGAAGGTTCAACTTAGATTTAAAATGGATGCTGAGGCAACATAAGATTATAAGAACTCACGACAACAGGCAATAACAAGTGTTGTCCAGGATGTGGAGAAATTAGAATCATACACTGCTGATGGGAATATAAAACGTGCAGCCACTTTAGAAAAGTTTGGCAGCTCCTGAAAAAGTCAAACAGAGTTACCATCTGATCAGTAATTCCTTATCTAGGCAGAGGTATGGAGAGTGTAAACATATGACTATACAAAATGTTGTATAAGGATATGCATAGCAACATTATTTATGATAGCCAAAAGTGGAGATAACTCCAATGGCCATCATGAGATGACTAGATAAAATGTAACACATTCACACCAGGGAATAATTTTCAGCTATGAAAAGAAATGAATTACTGATGCCTGCTACATCAGGGATGAACTTTGAAAATAGCACGCTAAATGAGAAGCCAGTCACAAAAGACCAATCACTGTAAGATTTCATTTACAGAAAATGTTCAGAATAGCCAAATTTTTAGAGACAGGAAGTAGTTAACTGTTTGCCGCAGGCTAGGGACTGAATGGAAGGGGTGGGTGATGGGGAGTAGAAGGAATCGGAGAGGTAAAGAGTGATTGCTAACAGGTGTGGGATTTCTTTTTCAGGAATGAAAGTATGCTCACATTGATTGTGATTATGGCTATACAACTCTGAATATAATAAAAACTATAAAGCTGTCACCAAAAAAAAAAAAAGAACAAAAAATTCTCAGAAAAGAAATTAAGTTATGCAGCTAATCTGAGATTAGAAAAAGTTTCCAGTACTGAGGCTGGGTGGGAGGATTGCTTGAGCCCAGGAGTTCGAGACTAGCGAGACTCCATCTCTACAAAATAAAAAATTGAAAACAAAAATTTTTATTGAAAGGATATTCAGGCACCTGTAATCCCAGCTACTCGGGGGTGCTGATGCAGGAAAATCACTTGAACCTGGGAGGCAGAGTTTGCAGTGAGCCGAGATCATGTCACCAGCCTGGGTGACAAGAGCAAAACTACATCTCAAAAATAAATAAATAAATAAATATTAGCTGGGCATCGTGACACACACCTGTGGTCCCAGCTACTTGGAGCCTAAGGCAGGAGAACTGCTTGAGCCCAGGAAGTCAAAGCTGCAGTGAGCTATGATGGCACCACTGCACTCCAGCTTGAGCTACAGAGTAAGACCCTGTCTCAAAAAAAAAAAAAAAAAAAAAAAGGATTAGATAAAGTACATCTCTCCCCATAGAGGGAGGAGGGGCAGGAAGATCCAGCAGGATAAAAAAGTACAGAGGAAAAAGAAGTTCTACCTTCATGATCCTTTATTCCTCTAGCTGTTCTCCCCAGGGAAAGCAACTCTAACTTTCCTGCAGAAATGACCTGGACACACTAGTAGGTATGTGCGTAAAGGGTGACATACTTTACATTATGTAATTATAGTTTGTATTATATTCAATTTTAACAGCTGTATATTATTCTATTCTATAGATGTACCGTAATTTATGTAAACAGTCTGCTACTGAAGGACACTGGTTTGTTTCCCACCATCTTCCCTTCCAAATCATGCTGCAGTGATTACCCCTGAGTGTATGTCTCTCTACACACAGGTGAGTATATTAGTAGGATACTTTTCCAGAACTGAAATTACTAGGTCAAGCCTGCCTTATAGAATAGTGTCATTTCCCCATCCAAAGAGGCCAGTATGTCATTTTAAAGAATTTTCCATTATTCCATATGGTTTAAATAGCAAAATGATATTAATCAACATGCTAACTCATCAATATGAATAGTATTTGTAATACATGTGTCTTCTATTCCTTTTGTAATAAAAAGCTGATATATATTATACTGACATAATAACAAAGACAAATTTTAAAACAGGCCTGTAACAAATCAGGAGTTATGAAAATGTGGCCCTTAATGACATGTAAAAACAAAAGTCTGTGGACGATGCAGGGCCAAAAAAAGGCAACATGTAATCTAACAGCTACTTTCATTTTTCCTGCAAATAGATGGCTCTGAGGGTGGAGACTTCAGCAGGTTGAGAGGCAGGGCCTCAGAGTGGCTGTGCAGTAGCAGTCATTTAGTGGAGACATGAGGCAAATCAGTCTCAGACTTGTAAGCCTGAGAAGCCTTTAATTTTTCATTTTCAAGACCAGTTTACGAAGTGTTTAATGCACCAACACCAGAGCAATGTCTAACCCAGTACAGGGAGGAGGACACAGCAGGCCTAAGCACCTTACTCTTTTGATCTGCTAAAGGCCAAGCCAAAGCATAAAAGAAGGCGCATTTCAGATATGAGAAAGCTACCCGAGGAGGGCCAAAGGAAGGGCCCCTGAGTTATTCCTTTCAACTAGTGATTCTCAAATGTTTCTGACCCACTAAGAGAGGCAAAACTTAACAACAAATCCAGAGCCAAGAACTAGAGAGAAATAACAATCAGATTGGTAATCTGTGCAGTCAGGAAAAGTAGTGGGGAACCATGATGTAGCATACAGTAATGCTTCAGAACTACAGAAAGTGAAAATAAGGACCCAGTTCAAGAGACAACACTGTTAGAAGAGGTTTATTTCCCAAAAAGAGGAGCATTTACCAGTCTCTGTGACAGGAAGTAGTTATTAACTGTTTTGCAATTGCCAGACTTCTTGGAATACTGAACTCTGGGTCCTCAACAAACTCTAGTAATATACTAATTAATAAGTGCATGGCATGTTAGTGGCCTGTAACAAATCAGGAGTTATAAAAAGGTGGCCCTTATTGATGTGTAAAAACAAAAGTCTGTGGACGATGCAGGGCCCAAAAAACACAACGTGTACTTAAGGATCTGCTTTGACTCAACAGAAAGGTCATCTTCATCTTCCTGCTATATTTCTGGTTATTGCCAGATTTATTTTTAGGGAGCAGTAACTTTTTATTTTGACATAATTAAAAAAAATTTTTTTTTAAACATAGAGAGGTGAGGCCTATGTTTCCCAGGCTGGAATCGAACTCCTGGGCTCAAGTGAACCTCCTGCCTCAGCCTCCCAAGCAGCTGGGACTGAAGGTGTGCACCAATATGCATGGCTTTATTTTGATATAATTTTACACTTACAGAAACATTGCAAAAAATCATACAAAATATTCCCCTAATAGTGTTTAGCCAGATTTACCAACTGTTTACATTTTATCCCATTTATCATTTTCTCTCCCTCTACATATATGAGTTTGTGTCAATATGTGTTTATACTTAAATATAAGCATACTATTTTTTTTCTGAATTATTTGAGGGTAAGTTAGGACACCCTGCCTGTCTACCACTAAGCAATTCAGTGAGCATTTCCAAAGGTGTAGGGACATTCTTGTTCTTGAGCAAAGTTCATGACCAAAATCAAAATATTTAACATTGATATAATCTTGTTTTCTGTTCCACAGCCCATAATCCAATTTTGTCAACTGGCCCAATAATAAGCCAGTGACAAACTCATTTATTACTATTATCCCAAGTATTATATACTATACATAATTGTTTGTGCTATACTTTTATACAACTGGCAGCATAGTAGGTTTGTTGACACCAGCACCACCACAAAAATGTCAGGAATGCATTTCACTACAATGTTGTCATTAGGCAACAGGAATTTTTTCAGCTCCATTATAATCCTACGTCTAAGACGGACAACAATGTAATACCATTCTATACACATTATACTAAATTTTTAAAAATTAAAATTGTAACAATCCTGGACTGGGTCCTGGAACAACAAAAAAAGAAGACATTAATGGGAAAACTGGTAACAGCCGAATAAAGTCTAGAGTTTAGTTAATAGTAATGCACCTGTGTTGGCTTCCTAGATTTGACAAGTGTGGCATGGTAATGTAACATGGTAACAATGGTGAAAACTAGGTGAAGGATCCAAGGGAACACTCTGTACTATCTCTGCAACTTTTCTGCAAATCTACAATTATTGTAAAATAAAGATGATTTTAAAAAATTCTAACTCCCCAGTACTGAGGAAGGTTAGGTGAAATAGAAGCTCTAAAACTATTGGTAGCTGAATAAATGGGCAGAATCCTCTTAGAAAAGAATCTGGCATCAAGAGTCCTAACCATGCTTGTTATCTTTGATTCAGTAATTCTATATGAAAATCCATCATAATAAGGAAATAAACCTAATAGAAAAAAACAGCTGTGTGGACAAACAAGTTCACTTATAGCATTATCTAAAATCATAAAAAGTTGGAAGCAACCTATATGACTACAAAATAGGGAAAGATCATGAAGTCATAAAAATGAGGCAAATAAAGACTGTCGTAACAAAGATACTTAGATATGATAAACTTAAAAAATGACATTCTTGGTATGCTTATACCTATATAAAATAAATTCTAAACACAGGAAAAAAATACTTACCAAAATGTGTTCATACAGAATTATGTCAAGAACATTAACATTGCTATTCTCTTTTCTTTTTCCTGGTTTAACAAATTCAACTTGACTTAAACCTTTTAAAACCATTTTACAGAGATATAATTCACACACCACAAAATTTATCCTTTTACAAGCATATAATTCGTGGGTTTTCAGTATATTCACAGAGTTGTGTGACCATCACCACAATCAATTTTAGAACATTTTTTCATCACTGCAACAAGAAACCCCACACCTTTTAGCAGTAACTCCCCATCAACCCCAGTCAGTCCCCAGACCGAGGCAACCACTCATCTACTTTCTGTTTGTAAAAATCTTCTTATTTTGGACATCTTATTAATATGTAAGTGGAATCATATAATATGTTGTCTTTTTGATTGGTTTCTTTCACTTAGCACAATGTTTTCAAGGTTTATCCATTTTGCGGCATTTATCAGTTTTTTCATAGCCGAATAATACTCTGTTTTATGGATATAGTGTATTTTGTTTATCCATTCATCCGATGAGGGCACGTGAATTGTGTCCACTTTTTGGGTACTATGAATAATGCTGCTATACTTTTGTCCACTTTTTGTGTCCAGTCTTGTACACAGCAACCTGTGAATGAAATTGTTGCCTCATATGGTAACGATATGTTTAACTTTTTCAGGAACTGCCAAACTGTTTTCCAAAGTGTTTGTACCATTTTACATTCCCACCAGCAATTACATATACTTTTATAACAAAAAATGAGAAACCTGCAAAAATTAATTGTGCTCACTATAAGTCAATGCTACATTTGAACTAGCTCAATACTTGCAAAGTAAAATAATGGCTCCAGTAAAATGCGAGCTAGGCTTTTGTAGCCTGGCAGGTTTCCCATTTGCTGACATCAGGCTTTAAGACAGGTGTCTCTTCTTTTTTAAAAGTCTGTCATTTTATTAGCTTAGCAACAGGAAACAGAGTGCTCTTTAATCTTAAATTCTGAACATTATTATATGTCTTCTCAAAGCAGTTTCTGAGCTAGGAAAGCTGAAAAGAGAATGCCATGTTTCACATTATTGTTGACATAGGAATAATATTAAGAATTCAAAAGTTTTTGAGAGACAGATGTTATTGCCAAAAGCAGCAGCATGTATCAGTATTTAAGGATCTGACATAATGACCAACGCTTCCACACCTTCCTATTACTTTCTGTAGTTGAGTGCTAGAGATAAATCTGTAATGCAAGATTTTAGTTCAGTTCTTCTTTTCTTGTTAACAGTTATTCATCTGCAGTCTTAGAAAATGCTGGGAGTTGGGGGAAGCAATAGCAAAGCAAGTGAACACGACTGAAAATATTTCTTAGCGAACAGAAGGTGGCTTTTAAGTTAGGAATTCATCTTTACGGGGGAAAAGAAGAGGAGTGAACATAAGAAGATATCAACAAGTTTAGAATTTTAATGCTGTCTTAATCATTATGAACTACAGTATTTAAAGGCAGACCTTAACCATTAACATACTTTGAAAAAAATGTTATGCTTCATGGTTTGCAAAATGCTAAGGAAATCTTTATTTTTTCTTCTTATCATTATTTTCACAGACAAGGGAATGAAAAACAGCAAGTTAAATGCAGAATGGAAATGAAGCTGTTAGGCCAAATTTTCAGCTTTTCACATGGTACAATTATTGTTTTTAATTTCTATGTAAGCAAGTTCTTACGTCATATTGAGAAGATTTTTAAAAATCCATTAACAGTAATTGACATGCAACAATCCTAAAGAAATTATTTTGCTTTACCACATATCATGCACTGAATTACGTCCAATTCATACACTGAAGCCCCAAGCCCCAATGTGGCTCTATGTAGAGATAGGGCCTTAAAGGAGGTAATTAAGGTTAAATTAGGTCATAATGGTGGGACTTCAATCCAGTAGAATTGGTGTCCTTATAAGAAGAGGAAGAGACGCCAGCAATCCCTCTGTGAATGCACACAGAGAGAAGAGCAAATGAAGACACAGAGAGAGGGCCCCTTCTGTGACTCAAGGAGAAAGGCCTCATCAGAAAGCAACCCTGTTGGCACCTTGATCTTGGACTTCCAGCCTCCAGAACTTCAAGAAATACATTTCTGTGGTTTAAACCACCCAGTTTCTGGTATTTTGTTATGGCAGCCCTAGCAAATTAATACAGCAAGCCATTGTGATTTTTAAGTCTTCTTACATATTGCCACCATGATAAATTATAGTCACCACCAAAATCTCACAACTTAGACCACAAAGACATAGCCCTGGAGATGAAATTCAACAGTTATTGGAACTATCTAAATTTTAAGATGCATCTGTTAAATTAGGCTTTAATGGTGTATTCTGTAAATTATCTTGCACAGTAAATCACTATGAACACAATCTTCATGAGGTGTCACCATCAAGGGCATTACCTCCTATTTCTTCAAGTCACAGGTAGTCTCTACCCTCACACCAGCCTCTTCACTATCTTAAATAAGTGGCAAGAATCCAGGATCAAAGTAAGGCTATCCTAAGTGGTGATGACGGTGGTGACGGTGGCATCAAGATCAGTGGACATTTATCAAGCACATACAAGGTGACAAGCAGGAGCTAGGAGATGTATATTATCAAAACAACCATTATTATTAGCCCTACTCTTACGGGATATAGCCAGGTTGAGGAACTTGTCCATGTTCGCAGAGCCAGGATTCAAACCCAGACACCAGGACTATAATGCAGATCTCTTACGCTACAATATCCAAAACGGGGTCAGTCAAACTCAAATTGGGTTACTGAACCACGACTTTTTAAAACAAACAAATAAAAATTCTTAATAATGAATCTGAAGCCTGTGCCTAATTTCTAACTTCAAATAATTCAAAATCTGATCTCACTAAAATAGACCCTGAATAGAACTTATATATGATAAAGAAAACCTAGCCATGTGGGGCAAATGGAAGAGTAAGAGAAAAGCAGGTATGAGCTTTCAAGAGAAATTCAGCATTCCAAAATAATGCCAGTAGGCAACTGTTGGTCAAAGAAATACAAAGTGAAGTTACGGTTTTCAAGTAACACTTCCTAAGAGGATTAACAAGTACCAAAAAATGTCAAGGTAACAGCCCTTTCTTTTTATAATACAATTCATATTCCTGGCATATGCCCTACTATCCACAAATAAGGTAACTTGGGATAGAACTCTCTTAAGAGATCCCCATTCACAAAAGAAATACGCAGAACTACATCAGAGGGCTAGAGGCTAGAAAGGCACCTCCACTTTCTGTAATTCTCAGGGATCTGAGTAAGGACATAAGCAATCCACACGCCCCCACAATTAAAAGAACAGTCTCAACCACAAGCAGGCTCCTTCTTCCTAAAACGAACTAATCACCTGCTCATCCCTTCTTCATGTTTAATTTTTAAATTGTATTAAAATTATCAAATTGCAGAAATGAGACACAAAGCAAAGATATGTAAAGAACAAGTTACTTATTTTCCCCACCTCATTGCCTCCCTCTCTCCTCCACGAGGTAACTGAAGCAAACCAGTTAGGATGCCTATTCACACCTTCCTTCAAACCCATGACAACAAATTCCACACTGGTAAGGTTTGGCTACTTGCACAAAGTGAGGGCATGTTGTAAGCAACTCCTTGCAACCTGCTTTTCTCTCGTAAGAATATTTCTTGGACACTGCCCAGATCAAGAGTAACGCACTGGATTCTGGGCGCCATACGCAGAGCACTTGATCATGAGGATGTGCTCTCTCCCTAGCTCAGCCTCTCCTCTGCAGCTGCTCATTCAGGCTGCTTCTGTGTTTTTGCTGCTACAAATAATGCTGCAACAGACAGGCTCTATTTTTGCTGTTTTGAACTAAATATTTTCTTTCTAGGGGACATATTGCCAAAAGTGGGACTGCTAGGACAGAACATATGTACGTATGCATCGTGATCATTATTGCCAGATTCTTTCCCAAGAAAGTTCTAGGCACTGACTTTTTTTTAAGACTGCATGAAGTATACAGTATACTTCTAATAATACAGTATTTCACGGACTATAAATATATGAATTTGGAAAGTCTTCTAAAGAACAAGAAATCAATACTCGTTCTCCTGTGGAACTTCTATAAACCCTTTTCAACTATCAAAAGGAAAAAGAAACAGTGTTTCCCCACAAAATTTATCTTCATCTTGTTAAACCGACTTACGTTTCTTTTCCCCTTCTCATGCACTTTTTTTCTCTTCCCTCTCACTCCGCTACACCATAGGCGCCTGTATCTGTGAATACAATTTTCTCACTTGCTAGAGCCTTTGTCACATAACAGACTTGCACAGAGGAGAGCAAAGGAAGACAGCTGGCTAGCCAAACGTCCCCGCAAAAGGTAAGTTTTAAAAATACTGTTTTTCTTTCATTCTTGACCATAAGAGAGTAGCTAATCCCTTTTAAAAAAGGCCCTCTCCCACCAAGTTAATCCTTTCTTCCAGCAACTGAAAAGCAGGCTGATATGTTTATTAAGACTTCAGACCAGTCTGCCACTTACCAGCTGTGTGACTGAGAAATTAAGTTACTTAATTTCTTTGAGCTCCAACTTCCTAATCTGTAAAATGGGCATTAAAATAGTTCTTATTTTGTAAGGTTGCTGTAACCAATGTGTATTTGTATATGCCTATGTATACAAAGTCCTTAGACCAGTGCCCGAAAGACTAATGGGGGTGCTGTCCCTCAGAGCCACACTCCCCACTTAGCTCCTTGGAAGGCACCCTCAAAAGCAGGAGTGGAGAGTCCAAATGTCATCTGCCCTTGCACACCACATGAAGTGGGGAGTACCTCACACTCAGAGAGCAGCTCTCCCCTCTTCCTCCTTTCAGGTCAGCAGGCCACCATCACTCACCAGGTGCAGGCTGCTGTGGGGTGGCGCCACAGGCAAGAAGGGGCCAGGTCCTGCCATGTGGAAGCTTACTGTCTAGTAAGCTGGGAAACAGCATGTTCTACCCACTCCTGAAAAAAAAAGTCTGCAGATGTAGTTTTAGGGACAGGACTTGAATACAATTTGTATAATTTGGGTTAATTTCTAATTGTTTTCTGAATATAAACACATATAAATAAGAGATCGATTAATATAAAAAGCGCCAGCAGAACATGGCTCTGTGTAAGTCAAGTACAGCCCCGATTTTGAGGATGACAGAGCTGAGGGCCACATTCTCTGTGAAGGCAACTACTCAGAGCCCCCCTCTCGGAGATTTTTGTATTGTTTATAGCTGAGCAAGGAGACTACTGGTGAAGACAGCACTGTGGGCTAGTAAGGATAAGAAGTCAGGCTTATTCAGAGAACTCTAAGGAGTAACCTCTACCTCCTCCACCCACTATTCTTTCCCACAGCAGGTGAGAGGGTGGGCCCATATCCCTGGGCCTTCACCATTCCAGTACCTGCCCAGCGTCCTCCTGTAAGCACCTGTGCCTTTTGGCCCGAGCGTTTCTCTTAGCTGCTGTGTAGCACCAGAAGAGGAGCCAGGCACAGCACTTGGGCAGTGACAGACCCAGAGGGCAAACACCTCCCTTTCCTACTCCTCAAATGGGATATCCCAGATGCATGCCCTACACAGTCATCCAAGTTTCCCAATGGGACTAAGCACCGGGTGCTCTGAGTGGTAACCCACTCAATCACACTCCTATAGCCTGCTTTCCTTTCCCAATGCCACCTTCCTCCCTCTTCTATCCGTGCTTCCTGGGACCGCCTCCCAAATAAACTACTTACGCTGAAATCCTTGCGTTAGGACCTTCCTGGGGGATTCCAACCTAAGTCACTTGCTCTTTCAATAGGAACACTTCAGTATAGTTTTAGGATTCCTTTCCCCTTGCTGCGATATTTATTTCAATCAGGTTTCCCTCATACAAGGTATCAGGCCCTACAGTGGCTGCCTTGGTCTTATGAATGGTGCTCAGATCCTGGGAACAGCAGTCTATCTCATCTGGAATGTAAGAACCCTTTCCACCACCTCACACTAGGATGTCATCTTCTCTGTCTTGTGCCTCTCCTGCAGTGGCACTGGTCCTGGGAGCACCCTGGATACCTCTCCCGACATGCTTATTTCTGTGGCGAAAGCCACTGCACAGCTCCTGCACCCACGCATACAACCGTCTCCCGTGGCTGTGCAGGCTCTCTCCCTTCAAGTTCTTCTTCAGTCGACCTGTAGAGCATTTGTTCTGCCCAACAAAGCCAACAGAAACGGATGCTTCTTTTATCGCAAACATGGGCAGTTCAGGGGATGGGTCCTCTGCTTGCCATGGCTCACCTGATTCAGTTTCAAACACTACAGCACCAAGGAAGATCATTTCCTCCCTTAAGGCTACGTAGAAATGTAGTACTTAAAGTTGATTTTATTTCACGAGGGATTTCTCCAACATTTGAAGAGCTACCCCTACTACCTTAGAGGGCATTGTTGCAAGGTAGTTAATAGCATGGACACTGAAGTCTGATGGTCTGGGTTTGAATTTTGGCTCTGCCTGGCTGTGTAGTTTTCGGCAAGTTAACTAACTTTTCTGAGCCTTACTATAAAACGGGACCAACAATATCCTCTGCTTCCAGGGTTGTTGAGATTAAATGACTTGATACATATAAGGTGTTAATACAGCACCTGGCAAAGTAAAAGTGCAGTGATTATTACCCATTGTTACTACTAGTATTAAAAGTGGAAGTAACACCTTTATAACCATTCTCCACCTGATCCTTGCAGGGAGGGTTACCACAGTGTAAATGACACTCCCCAACAAGCCTTTAGCTCTGTGATGAAATTCCCTGGTCCTCCACGCCATCCAGCCCTGCCAGGGTATAATCAGTTCACTTCTACTTCTAGGACAATATATTCCACAGCATAATAGTTCAAAGAAACCACACAACCCCCATCCCCAAATGTACACTCTCATTCACAAATGCCATCTTGATCTTTCTTTGTGTATATTCTCTAGTCATTGTCCTTCAACCAGAAGTGCATGCCTGGAAACAAACAGAATTTGGCCCCCAAATAAAAAATAACAATATATACAATAGGGGTGAAGAATTATCATAGTAAAATTTGTGAGGATTCAAGTGGGGCTTGAAATGTGTCTTTTTGGTATCTATTTTTTGGTAAGTTGACTAAATAAGTTAATAGTGGAAATAAGCATGGCAGATGAATAGACTAGTTATTAATCCTTGTAAGTGAATGCCTGATTCTAAAGAGCAACCACTGGATGCAAGCAAACAATGGATGTCCTACACCAAAACTAAGCCAGAGTTTTTTTTGTTTTTTTTTTGAGACGGAGTCTTGCTCTGCCGCCAGGCTAGAGTGCAGTGGTGCAATCTCGGCTCACTGCAACCTCCACCTCCTGGGTCCAAGCGATTCTTCCACCTCAGCTTCCCGAGTAGCTGGGACCACAGGCACGTGTCACCATGCCCGGCTATTTTCTGCATTTTTAGTAGAGATGGGGTTTCACCATGTTGGCCAGGATGGTCTCAATCTCTTGACCTCGTGATCCGCCCGCCTCGGCCTCCCAAAGTGCTGGGATTACAGGCGTGAGCCACCGTGCCCGGCCCAGAGTTTTATATTTAAAAAATGGATACCCACCGCTTGACGACTTTTCTTGGCATCCAAGTTATTGCCTATGGTTGAAAACTATACATCCACTTAAAAAATATATCTTTTTATAATTCAGAATTATTACCAATTTGATAGATCTTCTCCCCTTTATTAGTGTTTTCCACCTCAATAGCCATCCCCAGTACAGGCCCTCCATTCTGCTAACTCCTCCTGCCTGAATGCAGACGGATTTCCTCAGCTCCATGCACTCCTCCCCAGGCTCACCCCACACAGTACGGTCAACCTCATCTTCCTTGTGACTGCTCTGCTCACAAGTCCTTCCTTCATCTGCTCCAACACACACACACACATACACACACACACACATATACACACACACTCACTCACTCACTCTCTCTCTCTCTCATGAATTAGAGAAAGAAATCTCAGTTCTTAGCCTGGTACCATAGTTCCAGGTACCAAATCCCACAAGGTAACTTTCCAAGCTCATTTTTCTACCACTGACTGGCACCCTGCCTGTCCTTCAATGCCAGCTTACACACCACCTTCTCCACTAGGGTTGGAGCTGCCCAATTCACAGGAAGCAGGACCTTCATTCTCCTCATTGCTCATGCTTATCCCATATGACTGGCACCTTATCACACACCATTCTCTGCCTTAGAAAATTGCTTTGTAAAAAGCACCTTGAAGGTAAGAAAATTGAGGCATTCATAGAGGTACCTACTGCGGCTTCTCAAACAGAACAGATGCTTAGTAACTATTTACTGATTCAACCAGTGACTTGCACTATGCTTCAGGAAAGGCCCTGGAGGCCAATGACCAAGACCAATTCATATGACTGCCCAAAGAAGAGGAGCTTGGATTTCCACTAAACAATAAGACATAACTCATATGATAAGGAATTGTTCAGGAATATATGATAAGGATTAACTAAAACATTATTTCACTGAAATGTATTTACCTTTTAATTGGTTGAACATCAATGGAAAATTAGAAAAGGCAGAATATAAATTTCTCCAAATTTTACCTACTCTTATATAGCCAATAGTCAAAGCATTTAAGGAGATGACACCTTTCCATATAAATGAAAAGACTTCTAATTATTATGTGTAACATTTTAAAGGGTTGTCAACTATATGTCTCTTGCTCTAATTTTAAATATGTCCTAAAAGGAGACTTCATAACTATATGTAATGAATCAGTAATGTAAATAAAGAAAAAAAAGCTTCCATTTTACTGAAGTACCACTGACACTGCTGTACTAAGAATATGTCTATCAGGAACGGCATAGAAAGAACTAACTGGCTTACAGATTAAAAACACATCAATTATTTCATGACCAAACGTCAAACGGAAAAACTGCCTGAATGGTTTAGAAGTCTATCACATCATACCACATTTGGCCTACATCGAATGGCATATATATTATTTATCATTAAAGGCCTTTTTATATAGGTCAAGGTTGCTGGGGCTTGGTGTTTTGTATCTTACAGTTTAAAGAATGCTCTAAATTCTAGGTTGTTTTTTTTTTAACTTTTTAATCTATAAGAAAGGAAAACTAAAACTTCCTGTAAACTCAGATTAATGCCTGCTAATGCACGGAAGAAAGAAAAACTAAAACCTTCCTCCTACTATAAAAACAAAATAGTGTGGCCTCTGTTTCTTTTCTGATAAGAGTCTTAAATACCAAACAGTTAACTGCATAATAACATTTACTGGCAGCCAGGCAGCCTGCTTAGCAGATATATAAAGCAGGTAAAAGGAGAAAAAGTTAATTTCTTGGCTGAATGATTCCATCGGTAGCTATAGGGCAAACCTGAAAGTCTTTTAGTAAAGTAGCAGTTGATTCTTCTATCAATCTGTAGCACACATACTCTTCCAAGGAAAGCATTAAATATGAAAATCATATCCCGTTATCATCTGTTTCCAGCTTTCAGCCCAGTAAGCTTTTCTTAATGAATGCTGCAGCCTAAGGAACAAGCACGCTGTTGGCTTTTCTGAATAATGGAGTGATGCTACCATTTTTGCTTATTACAATATCGACTGGCTGAGGGGGTTTCACATATAGTCACAAGTGACTACTCTTGCCAGCATGCTCCAAGTTATTATAAGATGTTTTTAGACATTTCATCTAAAAGAGCTTTACTGCTTTTAGTGAAGAAAACATCTATGGTCTTGAACAGAATCATTTATATGGAGATAGGCGGGAGGATTAGAAGCCTGTATTACAGCAGATACATAGCAGAATTTATTTAAGTATTCCTTGCTGATCTTTTTGTCTATTGCTTAAATATGCAATCTTTTCCACTTTTTCTGTGCAAAGGTTAAAATGTGCAAAATTATATATACTCACACAAAAGAATCAAAATGCCATATTTTGTTTACTTTTCATTTAAAACTCTTCTCAAACTAAGAAAAGAGCAGCTACAAAGCATGATTTAGAAAAACAATTTTACCTATTGATAACACTGAAGTTTTCTTTAGAGTCTATTCTTTTACCCCAAAGTAACTCCTTCCTTTCAGCAAATTTAATTAAATTAGACATTAAAGCAACACTCTGTAAGCAAAAATCTTTAAATAATCACTTAAGGTTTAATCAAAAGGATCTTACCTATAAGATTTTATTTAAAACAATATCTTAAAACATAAACACTCCAGAAACCCTCTGTTAACAGAAAGTTTATCAATTTAGTTTATTACCTTTTCTCTGTCTTCATCTTTCAGTTCACCTTTTAGTCCTAGGCTATCTTTTTCAAGCAGCATCTTCTTAATTTGAGTCTCATATTCAATCTAAATACAAACAAAGTTTGACTTTGTGATAAATATACCTGTCTCTATACTGCAGTCTTTACAACATACAGGGAGCACTGAAGTAGAAAGAAAAAGCTGATGTTGCCAAGAAATTCACCTTATCTTAGAAAATGAACAATTTTGCAAATAACACATATCAAAAGCTGAATTTTACAAAATGCTACAATTTTTAAATAAAATAAGATTTGATAGCTTTTTACTTTCATCAATTTAGGGAATAAAATTTATATATTTATATATATATATATATATATATACACACACACACACACACATATATATACAGTTTGATACTTAAAACTATCACAAAAATATAATTGCTTTATTAGGGAAGTAACACATTAGACAGTGTTTCCTTTGAAAAGTTTTGCCCCAAACAGAAGAAAAAAAATCAATCCTACTGATTTCTTATCTATATATCTACATAATATCATGGTTCTGACAGTCGCAGCAATTCAGTATACCTGCTAGATCATCAACTTAAAACAAATTCCATTTTCTATGAATAAAAATATACTGCAGACATCAATGATCAGAATCCAGTTTGCTCTGGCACTAATAACTACATAAAGATGTCTGCATCATTACTACACTATAATTGGTGAAAGTGATTCAATCTTAAAATGACTTTTTCTTAAAAGCAAGGCATAAAAAAGCACTTTGATTCAGTACTCTAGTAATTAAAGCCTTAAAAAAGTCATGGATTGTGGTCTATCACAGATAAGTATCAGAACATTTTCTAAATTAGGCAGTTATGCACTGCAATTAGAAACACACCTATGAGATGATGAAACTAGAAAGCTGTTTCCTTCGTTTTCTGACAGAACATAAAATAGGCCTGAGCTTTGTTTTGACAGACAAAAAACAAATGCGCAATAATAACCAAACTGATTTGTTTCTCTCAGAATAGTTTAAGAGGTATTATTAATATATGCTGTCTCACTTTTAGTAACAGTTAGGTATGGATTTGTTTTTTTCCTCCAGCAGAGTACTATTAATATGATAGATGGCAGTAATTCTCTAAACAGATACTCAATTAAATGAAAATTTTATAAGGCCAGTACAAATGATAAAATAATAAACTAAGAATACATAAAGCAGTAACAAAGATACAATTTACATCTCTCTGTACTATATGTATTCCTTTGAACTTACAGATGTTTAAATTTTAACCCCAAGGGCTTTAAACAGGCATCTTTTACAGATTCCAAGGGATAATATCTCAAAAAACAAATGGGGGATGAATTACAATATAAACATACAATTACAGGTTAAACAAAGATATTTTTTCCTGTGACACAAATGTTTTCTTACGCTCTTTGAGATCAATGAATATTGGACCTGATTTCCTTATTATAGGATCATTTCAGAGTCATACCTTCCAAAGACAGAGCACTCTCTCATAGAAATATAGAGATTTGTTCAATTCATTTTGCTGAAGAAAAAGGAAGTGATAACTGCATAAAGGCTTCCTAAAGAACAGAAAGAAGCATCTTTAAGAGCCCAATTTAGATTGCTCTCAATACATCTGAAAAAGTTACTGAACTGTAGATATTCTAAAATAGAAATGGCAGAATGAAGTCAGGAAGATACTATGATAAATTAACGACTGATACAGACTGTAAGTCTGCATCCCCTAGGTCCATGGATTTCCTTGAAAAAATGCTTTGTTCTCTTTTTTTTTTTTTCCTTTTATTTTTACATGCAACACTTGGTTATTATCCATCTCCTGAACACTGGAGAGCAGGAGTTTTACACAGTGCTCTTCAGAGCCTACTCATGCCCCAGTAACATCTGGTCTAGAGCCCCTCTAAGGATAATCCCCTCATCTCCCCCACCCCAACCCAAGAAATCTGTTTTAATAAACCCAAGAGCACTGAGTTAATCCATCAGGTAACTTGTTCTGTCTGTCACCGTATCCCTTCACAGCATTGGATTAATGCTCCCTACCTAAACTTAGGAGGACCTTCCCATTTACTTTCTCACTATGCACAAGCAATTTATTTCAGCTTAATAACTGAAATCTGTTAACAATGACTGGGGGTTGATGGAGGTTCTGGCAGAAGTTTCAGGTCTCTGGGATCTCTCTCCATGCTCAAAAACGCATTCCATTATGTTTCTTTCTGTATTCCCATTTCCGTCAATCTCCTCTCCATCACTTCACTGTTTGCCTGAAAGTGCCACCACTACCTTTTTTGCCACAGACTTCCTTTTTCATTGTTCTGCAGGGTTGCAGAGCTAATTCCCAAGTAATAGAATAAGTAAATAATTGAACTGAATCAACATTTTAGATCTGCTGGCCCTGTCTCCTCATAATAGAGTTGAGGAAATGGGTATAGAGTTACATAATAGGCTGATTTGATCCTTGGGTGAGTATGAGAGATGGGACTAAGATTCACAGTCTTTTGTTTTCTCTTCTTTTTTTACAATTATCCGGGCTTCGTCTTAGATCATGAACTGTTACCAAAAGACATGGGGGAACGTTTATTTGTTCAACTAATGCATATTAATAGGCAAGACACTCTCATTGAGGCAGGAGAATCACTTGAACCTGGGAGGTGGAGGCTGTGGTGAGCCAAGGTCACACCATTACACTCCAGCCTGGGCAACAAGAGCGAAACTCCATCTCAAAAAAAAAAAAAAATGGCATTTGCTACACACGTTGTCCTCCCGGGGCCTGAAGGTTGTGCCCTGCCCACAATGTCTATCACAATTCTTAGTAGACACCAAATCAGACTTCAAAAGATTTGTTCTCCTCAAATATTAGCCCCTAATAGCCATACATAACTCAATGACTGAATTTTCATGGAGAATCACATCTATTTTATTTTACTGTATTTTTTTGAGACAAGGTCTTGCTGTCACCCAGGCTGGAGTGCAGTGGCATGATCACAACTCACTGCACTTCAACCTCCCAGGCTCAATCAATCCTCCTACCTCAGCCTCCTGAATAGCTGGGACTAGAGGACTAGAGCTAGTGCCACCATGCCCAGCTAATTTTTTCTATTTTTTGTAGAGACAGGGTCTTCATCATGTCATCCAGGCCTGGAGAATCACATCTTTAAATAATGAAATTATATATTCAGAATATCTCTGCTATTAAACAGAAATGCTAACTGGAAAGGTATAATAAAGAGTATCATCAATACCACATTAGTTCTTACATAGTTGTTCATGGTCCATAAGAGAATAAGGTAAAAAAATATGGGAGACTTAATTTCAGTCAAGGGGAAAGTCTTGATGCTTACTGAGTGCTTATTATGTGCCATATTCTGGGTCAGATACTGAGAGCACTGAAATAAGACAAGGAGCTCACAGTGAAGTGGGAAAATAGACATGTAAACAATTATAATACCATGAAGGAAGTGCTTACTGAGATAATTATGACACAGACCTAAGGCAGGGCAGCGGGGAAAAGACCTTCTAATTGAAGGAGGTATGAGATCATGCGGTGCTTTCAAGGAAATGCAAATTGTGCAGCATGCTTAAAGTACTGTGGGTGCATGTAAAAGTGGGTGTGTGGGTGTGTGCACATGTGCAGGAGATAAAGATGTAGAGAGACAGTGGTAAGATACGGGGGTGGAAGAGTTAGAGGATCTGGAGGAGACAGATTTGGGGGTAAGGAGAGGCAGGGAGACAGGAATAGGAGATGGGGAAAGATAAGAGGAGAAATGGGGATGGCAGGGAAGGTGGAAGGGGACAGATTAGGGAGAGATGGGGAGAAAAAATGTGCACATGTCTGTGTAGTTGTGTGACAGAGACAGAAACAGAGAGGGAGAGAGAGAGTGAGAGTGTGTGTGTGTTGGGAGAAGTAATAATGGTCAGGCTATTCTGTGCAGGCAGAGACCAGTATCTGGGCTTTGTTCTGAAAAGCCTGGCCCAGCATTTCAGGCCAAAGAGAGATCTAACCAGATGAAACTTTTCATGCCTGCCATGGGGATCCTTCCTGAATGCCCTGGCCCCATGCCTGGCAATGCTGCCATGAGGGAGGCTAAGGCAGCTGTTGGCAATGTTCCACACATGTCTCTGGGATCTTTCTGGCCACTCCTAAGTTCTAGAATCAGGGCTCTGTGCCTAACGCTTCTCAGAACCTGGGAAGATTGCTGTGGAGAGCACATGGTTAACTCCCTACCACCTACAATCTCACCCATCTGTCCTCAATCAATGTTGCTTAGGAGCTGCTGGACACATATCCCAAATGTGCAAACCACTTGCCAGAACTTCCCTGTAGGATTCAGTGCTAGAGGCTGACTGTGGTAGCTGGCTTAATAATACACCCAGTGCTCTCCCTGCCTCCCCTCCCCGCTTGCCTACTGATATTCGTATCTCCCAAATAAACCACTTAATGTCAAATCCCTGTTCTCCAGGTCTGCTTCAGGGAGAACTCAACCTGAGACAAGGATAATGGGCATCTGAGTGAAACTGCTTTAAGTTAGGACCAACTGGGGCCCCTTCTACAAAAGCAGCTAATACAGGGAGTGGGGGCAGAATGAGGGAGAGAAGGACACACTCCTCACAGTGTTAATACTGATGTTTACATTCTTGGATTTTAAAATTTATTTTATTATTACTTTCTGCAGAGACAGGGTCTTGCTCTGTCACCTGGGATAGACTACAGTGGTACTATCATAGCTCACTGTAGCCTCAACCTCCTAGGCTCAAATGATCCTCCCATCTCAGACTCCTGAACAGCTGAGACTACTGGTGTACACTCCCAGAGCTGGCTAATTTTTAAATCTTTCGTACAGATGGGGTCTCACTATGTTGCCCAGGCTGGTCCCGAATTCCTGGCCTCAAGTGATCCTCCCACCTCAGTCTCCTAAAGCACTGGAATTACAGGCATGAGCCACCATGCCCAGATCTAATATTTATATTTTTGAACTGTGTTTATTCAGCCCCTTTACCCAACCGACAAATAGCAACATATACAACACTATATTTTCAAAACTACATTAACAGGTCAATATCCTTTAAAAGCTTTAAAAATTATTATAGGCCTCCAAATAAAGTATTATGAGTCATAAAATCAGTTGACAGAGTTTCCAGCATTTAGCCCATTTTAAGAGATTTTAATATTATATAATGAACTGGGCCCAGCCCACCTCTACAAAGTGGGAGAAACTCACCTGGTGTTAATCTGGGCAAAATCCCCACTTCTCTCATATTGCTTCACTTGGTTTCACTTTCTGGAATTCTACCAATTTGAAGTTCATTTGTATTAACTGTAGTCTATTCAAATACCTGTGGCATTTTGGGGTGTGTGGGCAATGCACTGTGAACACCTTTCTCCTAAGACTTATATGAGGTCAGTCAAGAAAGAAGGTAAAGATCTGATGCCTGGATGGGCAGCATTAAGAGGAGACAAGTAGTTTTGGCATACCTTGGCCACCACTGGACACTGGCCCAAAAGGAAGAAGAAGAAAGAAATGGGAAAACACCAGAGACAAACATCCCCTATGTTGAACCTCAGCTCACTGCACAGCCTGCTGAAGAAGGTGAGATCACTGGTGGGGTCTCCGACATTGCTGTCTGGGTTTGTAGGTACACAACAAACATTGGCTTTGGACTGAGGGTGACAGCCAAAGTCCCGTTCTCCATGGAACTCACATCTTTCCTGAGTGTAGTGCCGTGATTTGGTCTTTTATGCTATCAGAAGATTTTTTTTTTTTGAGACAAAGTCTCACTCTGTTGCCAGGCTGGAGTGCGGTGGCAGGATCTCTGATCCCTGTAACTTCTGCCTCTTGGGTTCAAGCAATTCTTCTCAGCCTCCCAAGTAGCTGAGACTACAGGCATGCAACGTCATACCCAGCTAATTTTTATATTTTTAGTAAAGACGGGGTTTCACCACGTTGACCAGGATGGTCTCAATCTCTTGACCTCGTGATCTGCCCGCCTCAACCTTCCAAAGTGCTGGGATTACAGGCATGAGCCACCGTGCCCGGCCCTGAAGAAGTTTTTTAAAGGCATTCCTTATCCAAAATTCAAAAAAGGAACACCTACATAATAACCATGTTTATTAGCAAAGGTTTTCATATTCCTATCTATTTTGTCATGTTAAAATGGTCCCCCATGTTCATAGTCTTTAGTAGCTCATACAAGTTTTTTTAATAACATATCCTATTTCACATAACGAATGTTCTCAATATAAAAAATTTAAAAAGATGATTCTTCCTTTCATATTCCTTCCTCTCAAATTTGGTTATAATAAGAAGTCAACAAATTATTTTCTCAATATGAAAATACGCAGAAATTTTCTATTATTTCCTTTATTTTATTGGGAAGACAAAATTCCCTCCTTTGCCCATCACTTTAATTTTCTCTGTGAAATCTTTGAAAAGTGGTTTACAACATCAATAATGACAACTTCTTTTGAACTTTAAGCATTTTTCATGAATACTAAAAGAAAAAATTGGAGAGTTAAACTTGCTATTGCTCAAGCACATTTAACCCTGTATCTTGGTTTCTAAATACCCCTCTCCATTAAAAAGAACTGCAGCTCCTTGATTAAGAGCCCAATTCCTATCTCAGGCAGAAAAAATGTGAAGTAAACCTGGAATATCTTGTTATGCCCTAGATCAAAGAAGGCTCAGAATTAACGGGGTTATGTCAAAAGGACAAAGGAGCCAATCTGGAGAGACTCCCACTGGCCAAATACAGAACAATAAAACAACAAAAAGAATAATTACTGTAATTGATAACATACTGAGTAAATAGAAATTCACAAGTCCACTGTAACATTACTTTAAAAAAAGAGGGTCTATGGCCATACCACCCTGAACATGCTTGCTCTCATCTGATCCTGAAGGCTAAGCAGGGTTTGGCCTATTTCATACTTGGATGGGAGACTTCATGAGAATACCAGATGCTGTTGTAGACTTAAAAAAAAAAAAGAGGTTGAAAGAAAGAAAAGGAGGAAAATGCTCTTCATTATAGTCGAAAGTCAGCTAACAGAAGATAAAGTAAAACAGAAAATCACCATTTTTCATAACCTCCATTAGAAATAACTGATTCAGGCAAGGCTCATCTATGGATCCTAAAACCATTAGGTAAAAGGATATTGAGGAACACAATACTCCCATGATGCCAACCCATCACTCCACAGATTAGTTACTAATATGCAAAGGGGAAAAAATGTACCTTACAATGGAGACATCTAGAGATCACCACCTTAACCAAGGGATCAAAGTCAGCCTCACGCAGGGGCCACCTGACATCACAGGCCTCCTGATGGGATACAGTTGGAAGTATAACCTCAGCTGTGACTATTTAACTTAAAATTAATTAAAATTGGCAAAATTAAAATATAGTCCTCAAGCCACATTTTAAGCGCTCAACAGCCATATAGGGGCAGTAGCTGTATTAGATAGCACCAGCATAGATACAGAACACTGCCATCACTGCAGGAAGTTCTATTGGACAGGGTTTGTATAGACCACATTTCCAGTTCACAGGAAATACAGCGGATGCTGTGCAAGTTTAATGATGTCTTAAATTCAAAATATGGATCATTCTACAAGCAGATGGACTGCCCTTTTTCAAAATAGCCAATGAGATGGGGGAAAAAAAAGGAGAAATAGTAGGAGACTAAATGAGATTAAAAGAGACAAAAAAAAAAGGGCAAAACAACCAATAACATAAAAAACAAACAATATGTGATCCCTAGTTGGCTCCTGGTCTGGAAAAATAAATTACTTTTTGGGAGAAGTGGGGAAATCTGAGTATGAGCTGAATATTAAATAATATTATGTCTGGGTACAGTGGCTCAAGCCTTAATTCCAGCACTTTGGGAGGCCGAGGCAGGAGAACTGCTTAAGACCAGGAGTTCAAGACCAGCCTGGGCAACATAGTGAGACCTTATCTTGCGAAAAATAAAAAATTAGCCAGGCATGGTGGTACACACCTATAGTCCCAGCTTGAGGCTGAGGAGTGAGGCTCGCTTGGGCCCAGAAGGTTGAGGCTACCGTAAGCCGTGATCACACCACTGCACTTCAGCCTAAATAACAGGTGAGGCCCTATCTAAAAAAAAAATTACGGAATCATTTTTAATCTTCTTAGATGTGATAATGATATGATTACGTAGGAGACTGCTCCTGCATTTAGGAGATCCATGCTCAAGAGCTTAGGAAAGAAGTGTCATGATGCCTGCAGCAGACTTGCAATGGCTCAGAGAAAAAAAATATACATACAAAGCAAATATAACAAGATATTTACAACTATTGCAGCTAAGTGGAGAATTATGAGTGTTCATCATAATAATTATGGTAATTCTTCTGCGTATTTGAAAATTTTACAATAAAAGGCTGAAGAAAAACTGTAGAGCAAAAAAAAAAAAAAAAAAAAAAAGAAAGTGTGGGGGACTCAGTAGCAGGCAGAATACTGAATCCAACTCCTCCTGTGACCAGTGTTCAGCTGGGTTAAATTGGACAACACCTGACCAGTGCAAATGGTGAGGATAAAAGCCTAGCTCCTGGCCCTCCACACTTGGCATAATTTGTAGAGCAGCAAGTAGCTAAGCATCTCCACCTTAAGGTGAAGAAGGTGCCAGAACCAGAGAGGGCTGCAAAGGCAGTCACTCTGGATCGCACAGTCCAGGAGCATGAAGGCAAACTCCCTGGGGACAGTTCTACCCTTACTGCTATCCCAATGCATTGTTTGCCAGAGAAGAGGGGCCCAGACCATAGAAAAACAGCCCTTTCAAGACAGAAGCAGTTTCTAGAGAGAACTCCAATGCTGCTCAAATTCAGTCATTCAGACAACAAATCCATGTGTCACACTGTGCCAGGTACTGGCTAGTGATCTTGCCTGTGTTATAGATATCCCATTGATTCCTCAACTAAAGAAGAATGTTGGAAAATGCAGTATCAAATTGTCTAATAAAATTTAGCCACATGGTAATTCACAGAAAAGGCTGATACTTAATCCTAAGTATGAACAACTGAACATTATGTGACTACCACTGATCTGAAACTTACTACTCATTATTTCTCATTTTAGCAAAAAAAAAAAAAAAAAATTAGAAACAAAACATAAACCTGGGGGATGCACCTCTAATCCCAGCTACTCGGGAGGTACACAGCTGTGGGGTGTGCACCTGTAATCCCCGCTACTCAGGAGGCTGAGACAGAAGGACCACTTTAGCCCAGGAGTTCAAGTGTAAACTGGGTAACACAGTGAGGCCCAATCTCGAAAATAAATAAATAACAAGAAATACAATAAAACATAGTAAAAAACAGGATGTCACCTTCAGTTTTTGAAGCTTCTCTGTATTTGTGGTGAAGTGCCCAACATGAGCTTGGACACGCTCCAGTTGCTTTAAATATTCCTGATTTCGAGTATGAGCCTTCTTTTCGGATTCGCATATTTCCTTCAGATAATTCTTTAGTTTCGCATATTTCAGCTTAACTCTAGAAAAATCAAAGCAGGTTTAAAACAATGGATTAGAGTTGGATGAATCTAAGAAAGAGAATTTTCTTTATCGAAATTGTTAATAGGACAATGTATTCTAAGATATTTTACCCAAACCACTGAAACCCAAAGGACAAAATGTATATACATATTTTTGGAGAGAGAAAATGAATGTGGTACCACTGAGGTATCATACTGGTTTCCTCTAAAGCATAACTCTCCTGAGAAATATACAAGACCACATTCTAACATTCATACAGTAAAGATTTCTATGGATTTATTTCTCAAAATTAAATGTGATGTCATGAGTGGTGTCTATGTGGCCATGTTTGACAAATGTCTCACTAACATTTTGACATATGAAAGACAATTTCAAAAACAACTGCTTATATGGAAATTAAATCGAACTACAAATCACAATCCATAAAATTAAGAAATTTAAAAATTTAAAATACCCAAATTTCTTGTTTGGCAAATATAAACATATTTGTTAGAAATTACAACAATATAATTCACTATTAAAATATTTTAAAATAATATATGAACTGTATCTACTCCAACTGTGAAAAAACCTTTAAGACTCTTATCCAAAGTGTAATAGCAAAAACTTACTCTGCATTCCAACTTTTCTGTACTTAAAAAAAACCAGACTGGACAGTTCAACTTGTGCAGTCCACTTTTCTCACGGTACCAATGCTGTTAATTCTAACTCTTCTTCCCTATTATGCAGCATTTCTACTGTTGCCTCAATAAATTATTCAACATTCTTTCATCAAACAAAAATAAATTTTAAAATGACAAACATATTCACCCTTAAAACAAAGATTTGCAAAGATGCTGGAGATGTCCAAAGCTGTTTAGCAACAGATCTTAAACTTCCAACCCTAGGCCAACAACTTTCAAGAAAGTCTTTATCGTGTTAATGATTCTGTGCTTTGACCATGGTTGGCTGTCTTCATTTTTCTTTCTGAACAAAAAACTGACGGCTGGTCTTATTGCCGCCCATTTCTCTGCATTTTTGATGCAAGTAACTGTAACGGAGGTGGAACCTAATGTACTGTCTTTCACACTCAGGCACTCAGTAAAGCTGCTGCTGCTGATGTCTATCTGCCTTCTCCACCCAAATTCTAGTTCCATTCTAGCCACCACATTAACCTTCAAAGTGGAACACATGAGTGAGTAACTCATCTGCCCAAGAAATCATCCATAAATTCAGCACTCCAAATATCAAAGTCTTTCAGCTAAGCTCAACAAAGAAAACAATGAAATAAGTAAATACATGATGGATGCTATGAAGGAAACTAAAAAGGTCTTCTACACACTGGGCAACCTGACCTAGCTGAAAGAGTCAGGGAGGCCTTCCCAGTGGAAATAATTTTCAGCTAAGACCTGAAAGATGGGTCAGGTGCAGTGGCTCATGCCTGTAATCCATGCACTTTGGGAAGCTGAGGTGGGTGGGTCACTTGAGGTCAGGAGTTCAAGACCAGCCTGGCCAGAATGGTGAAACCCAGTCTCTACTAAAAATACAAAAATTAGCCAGGTGTGGGGGCATTGCCTATAATCCCAGCTACTCAGGAGGCTGAGGCAGGAGAATCACTTGAACCCAGGAGGCAGAGGCTTCAGTGACTCGAGATCACACCACTGCACTCCAGCCTGGGCAACAGAGCACGACCCTGTCTGGAAAGAAAAAAAAAACCTGAAAGATGAATGAGAGTTAATCAAAATTGGTAAAATCAAAAACGAAAAGATGAGGGTAAAACATTCCTCATGCAGGGAAAATAGCATGTGAGAAAGCTCAAAGGCAATAAATAGGAACAAGAATGTTGATAAAATTATAATAAATAATAATTGACTCTAGGTCAGACACTGCTTTAAGGCTTTATATGAATCTTGTTGAATTCTCTCAGCTATTATTATTCCCATTTGACAGAAGAAGAAATGGAGGCACAAAATGTTGGAGTAACTGCCCCAAGGTCACAGACTAAGAGCTGGTGAGGCTCAGATAGAACTGAGGTAACCTAACCACAAAGCCTAGAAGTTTATACTCTATTACAAAAGATCCCATCATGCTTCAGAACCTGACGTTTCAGTCAGTGTCGAATCTTAGGGGGAGGCTGGAAAGACATGGTGATCGTAAATTAAAAAGGGTATAGATAATGCCGGGTCTGGTGGGCTGCTGGATGGGACACCTCTCATGCTCACCTCACACCTCTTGGCCCAACCTTTTCTCTGCCAGCCATAGTCGCCATAGCTGCCACAGCCTGCTGCATGTGGTATAACATCACCTGAGAACATCTGCCTGTGCCTCAGCTGCACTTAGCATCTTGCTTTCTCAGGGCCGCCTTTCTGAGTTTGCAGCACAGAAAAGCCTAGATGTAAGAAGGAGTTAACGCCACCTGGGGCTGCCCTTACCAGTGGGGGTCAGGAACCGGTAGGAATGCAACCCCCTCTCCTTTCGCAGGAGTCACTGTGCAAAGCAGAAGGGTACACTGCTCCTCTGAAGGCTCCTCTGAAGGTCTGGAGGGGCTGAGCCCCAGGTGCTCACTGCAGTGAACAGCTCTTGTTTTGTTCTGTCCAGCTCTACTCTCCAATTTTAGGTGACCACCTCGTCAAATAAATTACTACCTACACACAGACCCTCATCTCAGACTCTGCCTTCTGGCAGGTACCAGGTGGGAGCCGCCTTATCTGGATTTTCTCCTACAGGCAATCTAAGCAAGCCTATTTTGAGAAAATCATATCCTCAGTCAGAGACTGGGAGAGAAGCAGCAGTGCAGTGAACTAATAGCTTGGTAAAGGCGCCCATCCTCTTCTCCCACCACCAGAAGGCCAGGAGGCTTCCCAAGAACAGATTACATGAAACGTCTACACACAGTCTTCTGCCTCTTTAGCCATGGGCTAGAAAAATGGCAGCTGCCAAGGATCCCCTCAGGCTTCGGCCCACTCCCGAGGCCACAGCATCCACAATGCTGGCTATTTCTTCCTCATACAAAACAAGTGATTTCTTGTCTCTTTCAAAGTTACTAGAGACGTATGGCTGCTTTAGAAGCCATACATCTGGCTTTAGAAGTACACTAACTGGAAGCTTTAGAAGTACACTAAATCTTAAAACCAAAGAATGATTTTGAAGACAAGGAAAAGAACTGACCTAAGAGGTAATTTGATTTTAAAGGATTCTTAGCCTCTCTCTTCTGGATGAGATCTTTCCATTTCTCACTCATAGTGTGACATGGATAAATCACAAATGTAATGCTATCAAAGCCAGAAGTTCTTCATATGAATAATACAAGAGGTAATGTCGTACTTTTAGCTTAAGGATAAAGTTCAGTTTTTATAAAGTAGAAATTAAAATATTTAAAGTCTGCTCTTAATAGTAGAGGAAGAAACCTAAAAAGGATAATATGTACAATATATTATTCACTGCTTATAATTTTAACAGTCATTCTCATATATCCATGAACAAATGAGATACCAGGTAACCCTGCCTACAGTAGTACGTTGAAAGATCAACTACAAAATTATGTCTTAATCATCACACAAGCTCAATGTGTTTAAACTGCAACCAAAAAGATAAGACTATGTCTTATTTTAAGATTTTTAGGCAAAACAGATTCTTGGAATAAAACAAGTATGAAATAATGAAAATAAGATATTTTGATCTCATACCAATTTTAACCAAATTTATTTGATAGTAATTAAACTGCAGTGTTTTATTTCAAATTATTACACACTAAAAATAAGACAATGGTTAAGAGTACTCCAATTAGGCTGGGCATAAAGGCTCACGGCCATAATCCCAGCACTTTGGGAGGCCGAAGCATGGGATCACTTAAGGTCAGGAGTTTGAGACCAGCCTGGCCAGCACAGTGAAACCCAGTCTCTACTAAAAATAGAAAAATGAGCCAGCATGGTGGTGGGTGCCTTCCCAGGTATCCCAGCTACTTGGGAGGCTAAGGCAGAAGAATTGCTTGAACCAGGGTGGAAGAGGTCATCATGAGCCAAGATCACGCCACTGCACTCAGCCTGGGCGAAAGAGCCAGACTCCATCTCAGACAAAACAAAACAAACAAACAAACATACAAAAAAACAGTCTCTAGCTACAATATTTATGATATAACATTAGGGTTAAATTTTTTATTAATATATGGAACCTGGCTTGAAAACTGTCCCCACTGTCATCTCTTACCTGTATGTATCAGACTGATGATATTCATAAAGTTTCTTTTCCAGGTCCAATCTCTTCTTTTCACTATAATAAAGAAAGAAACATTTTATAAGTAATTATACTGATAAGTAATAGAGAGTTGGATTTAGACCATGCTCTCCTTTGAAATCAGGCCTTTGTTGCAAGGTGTTGATTAGAGGTCAAAAAAACCTTCAAATACGAAATTACTCCTTTATGAGAATGTTTCTCTGGTCTAAGAAGAAAATGCCAGATGCATCTAAAACAAAGACATAAAAGTATGCAGCCGTCACCAGGGAAATCTAAAAAACAAAATGAACACCAATACAAGGCAAAAGAACAAGATTCACAAAGTAAATGGCGAAACGCAATAGGAAAAGGCTGGGAAGCAGGTACCTTAATTTAGCAAGTACTTCCTGAGTGCCTATGATGACCCAGGCACTGTTCTAGGCCTGGAAACTAATATGGTGAACTAGCCAGCCAAGACCTCTGCCCTCAGACAGTTGACATTCTAGGGAGAAGGACAGACAATAATAAACAAGGTAAGTATATAAAATGTAATATGGCCAGACTTCTCTGAGTGTCCGGCATTTCAGTGATGGGGTTCCATTACAACTTGTATACAGATTGAAGACTGGTGGCTTGCTCTGTTTTCAACTAGACAAGCCTGGGCACAGCTAAGTGGATGAGCTAGAGAAAGGCCTCTGAAAAGTAAACCTGGCCTCACTTACATGAAGACCAGGTCTCCTAACACTATCATTTCAAATTTGGAAGAATTTCTTTTTATAACTCTGTAATGGTACCATTATTTGTCACAGGTTGCTGTTTTTCTGGAGCTACTATCAGTAAAGATTAAACCTGTGCTGTTCAGGTGAGTGCTAGCAGTAGGGAGAGGGGAACTGGGCAGCAGAGGAAGCAGAGGCAGCCAAAACCAGGGGGCTGGGAGGTAAAAATGATGAAGCCATTCAGTCTCAAGAAGAGGGCCTGGGAGGTTTAGCCACAGAGGGTTTCATTTGAGCACCACCATTTGCTTCAAGCCCACCTAACTGGAGCTAAATTGCTAATCTAAGTTCACATTAAGTAAAGGCCAAAAAAGAAACCACATAATATCCTATCCAAGTGGAGAATCCTAAATAAAAGGCTGTGAAACAAAGATAAAGACTCCAACAGAGGTGATCTCAGGTTGGCTTCCTGAGGGAAAGGGGCTGGCCTCATGTTTCATTTGTGAGCTCTTAATTATTAGTTTCTATATTTCTTCAGATAATTTTTTTCCTTTAAAAAAAGATCATCCCCAAAGTCACTGTTAGCTACATTACAGGTTAAATAACTTCCTTTCTTTTGCATAATGTTAGATAGAAACTACTATTTAATCAAAATTCATTTAGTGGGAAAATGGGGTCCAGACACAGAATCTTCACTTGGGGAACACAACCTATGGGCAGGGGTATGCCTATGTTAAAAAGAGAAGAAAAAAGATTAAAAGGAAAAAAATTACAAAAACACACATTTTTAACTAACAGCATCACAGATCTTTACTTTCTCACTAATAAGAGTGAACTTAGAATAGTAGTGAAGGACCTATGGCATAATTGCTTCCACATTAGAAATTTTTAATAGTTATCACTCCCCCTCTAGAGTTTCACAATCAGTTGGGTACTTAGTTCATGAAGAATGAATGACTGAATAGTGTAACTTGTCATTACATTACAAGGACAGGAAGACCTCTAAATACATCTATGGCCTCTAAATACACTGCCTGGGGTACTGCTTCATTTCTGTTGTATTCCTAAGAAAGCATGACTGTAGTCTGGTAATGAGACACCTTCAGACAGACTCAGCTTGAGGGTCACCATCTAGAATGAAAGCCGTACTCTATGAACTTGTCAGGAACATGAAAGACAGGGGAAGATTGAGGAATCATTCCAGATGTGAGGGACTGAAGAGACATGGCAACCAAATGCAACCCGGGTTCCCAGATGAGCCACTGAACCAGGACAAAAAAAAAAATGGTGGGGGTGGGGTGGGCATCATTAAGGTAGCTGGGGAAATCTGATGGGGTCTGTGGGCTGGTTTCACCACCAGGAGGGCTGTACGGTGATTATGTACAAGAACATCCTTGGTTTTTGGAAAGTAGCTGGGATTACGGGCATGTGCCATCACACTCAGCTAATTTTTGTATTTTTAATAGAGATGGGGTTTTGCCATGTTGGCCAGGCTGGTCTCGAACTCCCGCCCTCTGCCTCTCAAAGTGCTGGGATTACAGGTTTGAGCCACCACACCCGGCCACACGAAAATAATTTTTAAAATTCATCTATGACTTCTAGTGAAAAAGGACCACAGTCACTTTGGAAATCCATCACCTCCCAAGCAGCAAGTTCTTAGTAATGAATGTAAAACTTCTTCAGCAGATGCAGACATCTGCTGCTCACACTTCTTCTCTATCATAACACTTCATACCCTGACAATCAAACACCTCCCAGGCAAAATGGCACTAATCTTGTTAACTCTCCTTCACAGGCCTCTTTTCTAGCCTCTCATCCACACTGCAGCACCTCTGAATGCTGAGCCCTCCATGTCTTTTTTAAATTTAATACTAAAAACCAGGTATTTGCCTCAATGAAAAGCTTTTCCATGATTTGCAATTCCTACACATTAAATCTCTATTTCAGAATCTTTGAAACATCCATCCCTGGGATGCTTACCCATAGTTCATGTTTTCAGTCACGTGCACCCCTCACTTGGACCTTTCAGTTTTACACAGCTGAGTGGTCCTTATCTGGCTGAGTTTTCTACTTTTAAGCCACTTGTTACTCTGTTTTTGTCTCGATGCCACAATTCTATACCATCTTCAGCTTACTCTACTAATATCTCAGTATCAGTTTCTAGACTATTACGGTATTTTACTCTGAATCAATATAGGCACTGAAAAAACCATGGCTGGCTAATGGGTCCTTTTAAAGGGATGTTTTTATATAACTGTAAGAGCCAATTCCACTTATAAGTTTCTATCATGCTTGTGGGTGCCATACACACTGTAACAAGTCACTCCATTAGACTCTTTTAGATTCAATTGTTGACTTTCACCACAATGTAGAAAAAACACTGTACACATATAGGAAAACATTCCGACTATAACATTGCATCTACATGTAATTACAGCTAAGATGACTTGGGCTAGAAATATACTGGTTATTTGACCAGCTAACATTGCAATGACCACCTCTAAAGGGGCTAAGAAAGAGGGAGTTTTTTTGTCTCTCACTTCCCAGAAGTTTCTGGATTGATAAAGCAGCTGTGACTACCCAGGGTTGTAACCTATGAAATGACTCAGAAATTGTAAAAGACAGTGGTTTCTGCAGTCACTGTGATTGTGTTTGTTTGTTTGTTTAAAAAGGTACATCCAAGGCTGAGTGTGATGGCTCACACCTGTAATCCCAACACTTTGGAAGGCAGAGGCAGGCAGATCACCTGAGGTCAGGGCTTCAAGATCAGCCTGGGAAACATGGTGAAACCCCGTCTCCACTAAAAATACAAAAATTAGCTGGGGTTGGTGATGGGTGCCTGTAATCCCAGCTACTTGGGAGGCTGATGCAGGACAATCGCTTGAACCTGGGAGGTGGGCACTGCAGTGAGCTGAGATCATGCCATCGCACTCCAGCCTGGGCAACAGAGTGAAACTATGTATCAAACAAACAAAAAGGTACATCCAAACACTCAAATTGGATACAGACCATAATATTCTTTACACATTGCTTTGCAAAAGTACAGCTTTCGGATTTTTTTTTCTTTTTTAAGGCCCATTATTCTAGCAAAGAGAAAAAAAAAATCTGTGGCCTTACTTTTGCATATTAGTCAACCCCCCTCATTCTGGTAAAGAACCAAGGTTCAGAGAGATGAAACAACCTGCTCAGGGCCACACAATTGTTCATGACCTAGAATCCAGGTTTTGATGTTTCTACTGCAGCTTTTTCTGTATCTAGAGTTATTTGCCTCTATAACTGTGTGCAATGTGCATTAATTTGAATCAGTTGTAAATTCTTAAAATGAAAAATGAACACACACAGCAACAGATTTGTACTGACTTAAAAATAAAACAAACCTCCAAATGCAGAACCATGAACAGACTATAAAATTGACTCAAATTCCTTATATGTTTTCAACAGCCTCACCTTGTTTAATAATTAAAGGAATAAGTGTTAATCATAAAGTACATAATCATTATACAATTATTGTGCCATAAGAACTATAAACGGCCAGGTGTTCCTAGCACAGCAAACAAAAATAACTTACAACTAATAGTTCAAAGAGAATGCTATTTATGAGTGCTGTAAGAATGCCAAGAGTCACAAAAGTTATGGAATGGGTTGAAACAGGGAAGGCTCTGCAGGAAGTGATTGCTTTCTAAAGTTAGAAATTAAAAGGTCACTGATACGGGTGAGTGATGGTATGTCAGAAAGAAAACAGGAAGTAGAAAAGGAGCACAAAGGAAAAAAATGATAAGTACAATTAAGAAAGCCTGTTGTAGATGCTCTATAAACATCTGACAAGAATTAAATCTAGCCTAAGATAAATGTAATTCCTTTTCAAAATCACTTACTTCTGCCTTTATTTTCCATGTAATTATTGTTATCATTTTAGCATTGTCACACACACAGCTCTCCTGTTCACTAGAATGGTTTTGTAACTTTTAACACTCATTAAATGTTTTGTTTATCAAGAGATCCAAAAATCCATCTCCTTTCTTGTCACCTAATGAGATTTACAACTCTAATTAACTTAGCAGCTAAATAAGAGGTCCAGCAATTTATCTTTTACGTGGTTATTTATAATACATTGCGGTCTAATTTTCTCTTTCTGTGCACTCTTAGATCTAGCTGTTTTCGGTGGTTCCCATCTTTCATATCTTAGTCAAAGGCATCATGAACCTTCTGGAAGCTGGACTTCTCTAGCCGGAAATTCATCCCTTCGCTGGAAATCTAGCCAGCCCTCGCTCCCCACAAAAGTCTCCAGAGTTAAACAGGGCACATGTTTGACAAACACACACACACACACACACACACACACACACTCCTGTCTGCGTTCCAGGACCTGTCATCATTGATGCAGTGCGGCTGTCACGGCGGGATGACAATTTGAAGAGAGTTGGGAGGGGGCGTGTAAAGGGGACAAGAGAAACTCACAAGGCTTGATGGAGAGTGACAGGCAGAAGAACTCCCACTTTCACTTCTGGGCAAATTCTGTGACGCGGCCGCATCCTCAAACCCGAGACCAGGCTTTAGCAGCTATTGAGGCGGATGGGGGGCAGTCTCTCACCTCTCTCCGCTCCCATCCCAAATACAGGGGGTGTCTCGAGTAAATGTTGTCTTCTAGGCCCCACTGGAAGCCTGGGGGGCGCTGCGCGCGGGCCTAGGCCTGGGGGAACCTCGGGCCGGGGAGCGTGAAGGAAAAGGGGGCAGGGCACGCGGAAGACCCTCGGCGCCAGCCGACTCCCCACCCCTGCCCCAGTGGACGTACCTGTCCCGCAGCCCGTGTTGGAGTTGGCCCAGCCTCTCGTAGTAGTCGGGACTCGACTGGGGCGCAGACGATGCGGGGGTCCCGCTCATGCTGCCGCCGCCGCTGCGCCAGCTCAGCACAGCCTCTGGGCTGCAGTTGCGCCGGGGTTGCCCGAGGAGACCGCCCCACGATGCACCGCGGGTAAACACCTCGCCAGGCCGCGCGCAGGAGGCGGGGCAAACGCCGCCGGGGGTGGGGCGCCGAGGAGGGGCGGGGCAAAGACGCCACGGAGGGCGGGGCGCAGCGAAGGGAAGGGGCGGAGGCCGGCTTTGTGGGGGGCGGGACGGAGACCCGCATGGGGCGGGGCAGAGGCGGGGCAGAGGCGGGGCGTCGTGAGGCCGGGGCGGGCCACGTCTGAGGGCCAGGAGCTCGGTGCCCGCTTCTCTCCGCCTCGGCACCCGCTTCTCTTTTCCCCTCACCTTCCAGAATTCGCACAAACTACAGTAATGTTTACAAGGCGCATTCCCTTCCTTTCTCCCGTCTCTCCTGGCTTACTTCTTTTCCTCGGCCTCTTTTCTTGCCAGGATTTGCTGAGTGCCAGGCACTGTACTAAGTTTGTTCTGTTATATCAGCACTGAAAAGCGACACAAAACATCACAAAAAACGACAAACCCTCACATACTAAACAGCTGTGCTCAGCCCCGACAGTGCACCAACCTTTTACTCGAAAATCCTTGTTGAATCTAAGGATGTACTTAGGGCTCCAGTGCCGGTATGGTTGGCGAGAGGGAAAAGTGACTAACGAGTCGCTTGGGAAGCAGCAGTTTGTGAAGACAGTTCTAATGGACAATGCTCCTAACGTCCTGTAGGATTCTGCAGCAGGAGTCCTGGGGCCAGAGTGCCTGGGTTCACATTCCCTATTCACTTCCCAGCTGCCAGGCCGTGTGCAAGTCACCCCTTGAAGCCCAGGTTTACTCACATGTAAAGTGGGAGGCTGTTAACACAGGATTAATTCGATTGGTTAATATGTGTTAGTGTTTATAAGAGAACCCAACATATAGAAAGCATCAGGTTTTATCATCACCAACTTGGGGGAAAAGCTTCCTGAAGGAAGCCAACCATATTCCAAAACCCACTGGGCGGAAACATTAAGCCTTTGCCTGCCTGCCTGCCTGCCTGCCTGCCTTCATTCGTTCATTCCTTCCTTCTTTCGTTTGTTTGTTTGTTTGAGATGGACTCTCTGTTGCCCAGGCTGGAGTGCAGTGGTTCAATCTCAGCTCACTGCAACCTCCACCTCCCAGGTTCAAGAGATTCTCATGCCTCAGCCTCCTGAGTAACTGGGATCACAGATGTGCAGTACCACACCCAGATAATTTTATTTTTGTATTTTTTTGTGTTTTCAGTAGACACAGGGTTTCACCCTGTTGGCCAGGCTGGTCTCGAACTGCTAACCTCAGGTGATCCACCCACTTCGGCCTCCCAAAGTGTTAGGATTACTGGCATGAACCACCATGCCCAGCCTGTAGAGTTTCTTTAGTCTCTTATTTTTCACTTCTTTTGTTTTCTTTTCTATGCCATTAACTTTACTTACACTTACAAGATGCAAGGTGTGACAAACTAAAATTGTAAGAGAGATGGAACACTCAAAGACCAACAACACAAAACTGTAATTTAACTCAGTCTTCCATTCACATTTGCCAGGTCCAGGGCAAGAGTGTAAATTTACAAGTTTATTATAATTCAAGATAACAAACTGTAGGTAAAATATGTGTTCTCCTCTCCACTTTAACCAATATGCCTTTTAAGAACCTGGAAAACTAGGGTGGAATTTAGTTTGCCTCCTTCTCTAGCTTCCCCCAACCCCATTTCCCACCCCAGGCTCAGTCGTGCATTGTGAGTGGTCTCACACACAGGCAAGGATGTGTGTGCCCTGCCTCTTCTCCTCCTCCTCCTGCCAACAAGTCCTAACTCTGCCTACATCCCCACCTCAGCCTCCTCTTGGCCCGGCAGTGAGCCATGCCAGTGATGGTCACCCTTGCAGGAAAGACCCAGCCAAGAGGTCTTTTAAAACCTTAGAAAGCAGCTTGGGCCCCTCTGAGCAGGGAATGTCTGGGTGTTGGGTACTTAGAATGTATTCTGGAAGAGCATGTATATGTGCACCCCAGGTGGGCCTGTCATCTGGCCCTGGGAACTCCCTGCCTTGCATGGAGCTCCATGGGCAGAGAAGGGCTAGAATAGAACCTCTGATATACAGAAGCCAGGGCAGAGGCCTTGTTGCCCTAGTCTAAGGGTAGCACTGATGTGACTTTTATTTAGTTATTCAAGTTATAGCCAATTGATTCAGTGGTAATGTGCAAAGGTTTATTTTAATGAGTTGAGTGTCACTAACATTTTACTAATAAAAAAACTATAACCTAGGCAAAAAAAGAAGCATTAAATTTTTAGGATATTTTCTTTAGGATCGTGCCCCCAGATTAGTTGTTTTTTTTTTTATAATTATCCCAAACAATCAATATAACTATTTTCAGCAAATAGCACAGAGTAAGCAGATGAGGCAGTCATTTAACACCCCCAAATTTTTATTAGGCAATTTTGGGAGAATCTAAAATTAAATGTAATTGAACAGTAAATACATAATTCAAAATAATTGTAATTTGCATCCTATGGTCGATTCACTAATGACATATGACAAATCTAGATGTAGGATCTCCTTTATTAACAATAACACATAGCAAACAAAGGGACTATTTCCAGGGAATTTATGCTAAAATTATGCATTTTAAATGGTGACAGGCTTTTAATAAATTCCAAGTTCTTCATTTTGAATATTTAATTTGCTGGAGCCCTCTCTTTTAATATTTTTCTTCAAACCCTTATTTAGCTGAGATGATTTCTGTAAGCAGCCCTGCTTTTAGCTCACTGGCCCAAGAGTCATCAAGTCTGCTTAGATCGAGGCTTCCTGTAAGTCCCAGAATGTCTTAGCTAGAACTTAGAGGGATACTAGCCTCACTCCCTTGTTTTACGTGGGAGGAAAAGGGTTCAGGGCAGGTAAGGGACTTGGCCAAAGTCACATAGCTGGAAATCTATGTAATATTAACGAGTCTAGTTCAAAATATGGATCCCTAGTGGTCCCATTAAGCAAACAGCAAGGGAAGCCAGCGTCTCAGCCCAGAAGTCACGTGAATCTTAGGGTGCACCAAATGAAATTGATGTTTGTGTAGCTGAAAAACAGTTAATAAGTGAAAAATTGATTTTGGAAAATACATTGAAATTAGAATTTTATATGTATTCTAATTCTGGGAAATTCTAATTTCAACGTATTTCCATATATATATATATATATATATATATACACACACACATATATATATACACACATACACACATTACATTTACAAGTTTATTATAAGAATACCACAAAGGATACAGATGGAAAGATTCATCGGGTGAAGTCTGGGGGAAGGGGTTTAAAGCTTCCATGCCCTCCATGGGCACACCACCCTTCAGGAACCTCCTACACTTGTTCAGCCAGCTCAGAAGCTTCCTGAACTCTGTCCCCTTGGGTCTTTTATGGGGACTTCATTGGATAGGCATGATCGACAGTTGTGTAGAAATGTGACCGGACAAAGGGGGCGTGATCTAATACTAATTGAGTGGTGTTGGAAATACATGTTGGAAATAGATGCTCGGTGCCACAAAGAAAAATCAGCACTGAGACAAGGGATCTTTCAGCAATGCAATTTTTACTTCCTGGACTGCAGGAAGGGTACTCTCACTAGCCATCTTGCCACGAGAGTACGAAGAACAAAGGGAATACATACAAATGTATTCCTTATGCATTTGGGGTTGTCCTTACTGCACCTCACAATCTAAACTAAAACCCAATTGACTAACAACTTAAAATTTTTCTAAACGGGTAAAAGAAATGGAAAGCTGGGACATGCCTATGAGCACATCCAGCACAGATATCTTTTTTAAAGTACAAGCACATAGAATGTACTATGTGCCTGTAAGCATGGCATATCTAACAGCTACATAGGATAAAGCTTAACAAAGTTATTATCACACTTATTCTTTAACAAGACAGAAAACTTAAAAAAGGAATTTTTCTACTTTCCAAAAGTGGGGAAATCCAATAAGTCCTGTTTCGATTCCTCTGGGCCTCTCAATGCAGCAGCATTTTATATTTTAAAAGGTACACAGCATATTGCCTTTAATGAAATCATGTATATTTGAGATAATAACTGCTTGGATATCATATTAGTTTGCTAGGGCTGCTATAACAGAGCACCACAAACTAGGTGTCCTAAACAATACGACACAGTTCTGAAGGCTAGAAGTTCAAGATCAAGGTATCCTCATGGTTCGCTCTTTCTGAAGGCTGTGGAGAGGAATCTGCCACATACCCCTCTCCTGGCTTCTGGTGATTTGCAGGCAATCTTTGGTGTTTGTAGACACATCATCTTGACCTCTGCCTTCATGTTCACATGGTGTTCTCCCTGTGTATGTGTATCCAAATTCTGCCTTTTTATGAAGGCACCAATCGTATTGGATCAGACGCTCACCCTTCTCCAGTATAATCTTATCGTAACTAATTACGTTTGCAATGACCCTGTTTCCAAAGAAGACTACATTTTTAGGTACCGAGAGTCAGAATTTCAACATACGCATTGTGCACGGGACACATTTCAAACCATGATAGATATGACAGTAGGAAAAGATTTCATTTTGCAGTCACTATGCAGAAATATAAGACCTTGCTTCTTACCCCATTAGAAAATTTGATTTAGAAGTAGAGATGAGGCTGGGCAAAGTGGCTCACGCTTATCATCCTAGCACTTCAGGAGGTCAAGGCAGGAAGATCACTTAATCCCAGGAGTTCAAGACCAACCTGGGCAACATAGTGAGATCCCCACTCTCTCCAAAAAAAAATTTTTTTTTTTAGTTAGCCAGCCATGGTGGCACACACCTATAGTCCCAGCTACTCAGGAGGATGATGTGGGATGATTTCTTAAGCCCAGGAGTTCAAGACCATAGTGAGCTATGAGCGATTGCACTCCAGCCTGGGCAACAGCCTGCCTGGGCAAGACTCTACCAAAATAAAAAAGTAGAGATAATTTAAATGTAGGAAGTAGGGGGGAAAGCTGTGATGTCCCATGTATGAATATGTAACCCCTTCTGTCATAGCCTCATTTACATCTACCACAGTCCTTTGAGGGTACCACAAGTCTAAGCAACTAGCCCAAGATCATACTAATGTGTTCTTGTCAAGCTAATGGTAGTGGTAGGACTAAGAATGGTAGGATTTGGACACAGGCCTGATCCAATTCCAGAGTCCATCCTCTCTTATATATATTCTCTCTATATATATATATCCTTTGCCTTGATACTCATCATTTGAAGCTACCCATATTTTTTATTTTCATTGTATGAGATGTGTAAAATACATAATATGTGACCCAGAAGGGGTTTTACAGATACATGGTTCATGTATTGGGAATAGCATGCATAGAATGCATTTTTCTACATGCTGTGATACAGCATGATGTGTTCACCATTCTGGTTAATTTTCCTTCTTGGACCTCAGAAAGACTGCATTTATCATCCTTGCTAGCAGTTAGGTGGGTTTACGTGACCAAGTCTAACTTGTGAAATGTGAGCAGCGGTGATGCAGCCACTTCCAGGCCTGACCCCAAAACATCCTGCACAATCTTCCTGTTTCCATTAGTTGCCTGGCTAGATGCAAAGAATCCACTGGAGAACTCTGAGGCCCTGGAATAAGAGTGACTGACTGCAATAAGCGTGGAACTGTGACTTGAGCAAGAAAGCAATCTTAATTATGTGGGCCCACTGATATTTTAAGGTTATTTGTCTCAGCACCTGGCATTGATTACCCTGACTAATACACAAGCATTCCATGCAGAAATTACACAAATGCATCAAAATATATTTCCGTAAAATTCTCAGTGAGAATTTATGTGACTCTCCAGATGGTAATGAAAACCTGGAACAGTAATATTAAGAGCCAACACTCAAGGAAAGAATCCCAGATAATGAAGCCAAGGCTATAATAAAGAACCATTCAGAGCAACACTGTCCAATAGGATTTTCTGCAATGATGGAAATGTGCCATTCTGCGCTATCTAGTCTGGTAGCCATCAACCACACATGTCTATTGGGCAATTGAATGTGGCTAGTGCAACTGAGAAACTGAATTTTTTATTTAATTTTAATAATTAAAATTTAAGATGCTACATGTAACTAGTAGCTACTGTGTTGAACCACGCAGATCTAGAGATAAAGTGGAAAGATGGAAACAGGGAGGACATAAGTCACTGGGAAGTGGAAAGGTAAGAATAGAAGGTAAGATGCCATTTTTGGTGGAAGGTTGATATGGTTTTGCTCTGTGTCCCCACCCAAATTTCATCTCGAATTGTAATACCCCTGTGTCTAGGGAAGGACCTGGTTGGAGGTGATTGCTGTTCTTCTGGTAGTGAGGGAGTTCTCATGGGATCTGGTTGTTTGATAAGTCTCTGGCAGTTTCCACTGAGAGTTCTCTCTCTCTCTCTTTTTTTTTTTTCTCTCTCTCTCTCCCACCTGTTGCCATGTAAGGCATGCCTTGCTTCCCCTTTACCTTCCACTATGATTGTAAGTTTCCTGAGACTTCCCCAGCCATGCAGAGCTATGAGTCAATTAAATGTCTTTTGTTTATAAATTACCCAGTCTTGGGTATCATCTTTATAACAGTGTGAAATGGACTAATACAAGCCTAAGCAACTAGCCCAAGATCATACTACCAGTGTGTTCTTGTTAAGCTAATGGTAGTGGTAAGACTAAGAATTGTAGGATTCGGACACAGGCCTGATCCAATTCCAGAGTCCATCCTCTCTTATATATATTCTCTCTCTGTATATATCCTTTGCCTTGATACTCATCATCAAGAGGAGAGGTGTCCTGGTTAATTTATTTTATGTGTCAACTTGGCTAGGCCATGGTGGTCAGTTGCTTTATCAAACACCAGTCTAGACATCACTGTGAAGATATTTTTTAGATGTTAATATTTGAAGCAGTAGGGCTTTGAGAAAAGTAGATTACTCTCCAAAATGTGGATGAGCCTCATCCAGTCAGCTGAAGGCCTTAGGAGAAAAAAAGTCCCTCACAATCTCGTGAGCCAGTTTTTAAAAAGAAATCTCCCTCTCTCTCTCCATGTTTGTGTGTGTGTGTGTGTGTGTGTGTGTGTGTGTGTCGTACTGGTCCTGTTTCTCTGAAGAACCCTGACGAATACAGGAATGCATGAGGTTACTAATAGCACTTTGTTCAAAGACATTTGTTTTTTAATTAAATTAGTTTTATTTTACGATAAGGTCTCACTCTGTCACCAGGCTGGAGTACAGTGGCATAAACATAGCTCACTGCAGCCTTGAATTCCTGAGTTCAAGTGATTCTCCTGCCTCAGTTTCCCAAGTAGCTGGGACAACATGTGTGTGCCACCATGCCTGGCTAATAAAGACATTTGTAATAGCTAATTTAAAAATAATAAGAATTGGATGCAGATTCCAATAAATAAAATAAAAACATAGATTTCCTTATTTTCTTTCATATTATATAAACTAGCAATTAATAGGTAGGTCCTGGCTGGGCACAGTGGCTCATGTCTGTAATCCCAGCACTTTGGGAGGGCGAGGTAGGAGCATTCCCTGAGCTGAGGATTCAAGACCAGCGTGGACAACATGGTGAAACCCTGTCTCTACTAAAAATACCAAAACTGAGCTGGGCATGATGGCACATGCCTGTGAGGCAGGAGAGCTACTCGGGAGGCTAAGGCAGGAGAGTCACTTGAACCTGGGAGGCGGAGGTTCAAGCCAAGATGATCCCACTGCACTCCAGCCTGAGTGACAGAGTGAGACCCCGTCTCAAAAAAAAAAACAAAAAAAAAAAACAAAAAAAACGTGAGTCCCTAAAATACTTGAGTTCTATAAAAGCTAAATAACAGCCAAAAAATGGAATAACAGAATAGTTAACTGCCTCTAGTGAGAGACTCATTACTTAAACAAGATGGGCTTGCTCTGTCTCACAGCTCTTATATGCCTATGATTTCCACTGAAGTCCTTGAATTGGGCTTCCATGAGGTCTCCAGGATTATCCCTCTGTAGACAAAGAGGAATTCTCAGAGGAGATAGACTCGAAGCAACAAATCTTTGCACTCTTTTTTTCCCTGCAGGACTGGCCCATGGCATGGTGTGCCAGGCAGGAGAGGCTCTGCATCCTTGCAGTGCTGGGTGCGTGAGTGGCAGACTGTAGGTGGTGATGTCACATGTGAACAATCTTTGAATGCCAAGATTCTCCTCAAAAATCATTTGGTGAATTTCTTAATTGTTTGCCGCTTGGATGCACTTCTCATCAGGGTTCAACAAGTACTCCTAACTACAAGAGTTGGAAACAAAGGGACACTCTAGACCTGTTCTTACAACTCGCAGGCAGATTAAAACCAAAGGGTTTGCATAATAAATACCATTTATTTGATGGCTCTGTATTTATGTTTACAAGATGATAGGGCACCGTGTGTAGAATGTTCCACTTCTCATTGTCTGCAATTATCCACAGTCTTTGTAGAAATGTTGGCTTCATTCATTCCTGGGGCACACCTCGATGGTGACTGCTGTACAAAACACCTCCCTACTCTTAATCATCAAACACTTGCCATTGTGTCCTTGAGAAGCAGTCAAATACAAGGGTTGGGAATTTGGGCTCAGGTGCCCCCTCTGCGTGTATACTGCCACTTCTTTTACAGTCTGTGTAACCCTGGGAGATTACTTACCCTTGCTGTGCCTCCAATTCCTCATCTGTGGAATGGTGATCATAAGAGTGCCTTCTTCTCAGGGTCATTGGGAGCCTTAAATGTGATGATCTGTGTGGTACACTCGGAATCATGCCTCATAGAGTTACCCCTCAACCAACACAAGCTAGCGTTTCTTCTTAGGGAGGCAAGAAAAATATCCCTTTGGGAGGTAAAGCAAGTCATCAGAGGTAATGGCCCAAATTCTGCATTTTATGAGTTGTCGCTTTCTCTCAAAGGCATTTTCTGAGCTTCCTCTCTGTCATTTTCATCAACCCTACTGGCTCTGCAGTCACCTGCCCACACAGGGTCAGGTTCTGGTCATCTGAATTCATCACTGATGACTCGGTGACATTCTGTTGGGAACCTCAACCTGGTATTCAGTTTTACTCCTTTTGTGTCAACCCTGGCAGTTGAAGAGATCTCAGTCCATCAGCCTCAGAGGTAGAAATCAATGACATTCAGGCAGCACCATGTTGTAAAGATCATGTGCTTCAGAATCAGTAGACTTAAGCTCCAGTCCCTATTCTGCCTCTTAGTGACTGTGTGGCTCTGAGCACATCACAACATTTTGAATGCCTCATTTTGCTCATTTCTAAAATGAGGGCAATAACACTTTTATTTATCAAGTAATTGCAAGGAGTAAATGAAACAAATATTCGAGATGTTCTTAGCACAGGCCTGGCCTGTGGAAAACACTCAATAAACAAACGGTTCCAAGCTCTCCCTGAGGACAAGGAAGCATTCTGAATTTTCTAGGACTTCTAAATGTAACCAAAAAAGAATGGTGACAGATTAATTTAGTTAGAGGTTGTGCATGTGTGGCTATGTGCATATGTGTCGGTAAATACCAACCAATAGCTAATGTGATGGAGACTCACTTTGTGCCTGGCTCTTTACACGTATTGGCCTCATTTTCCAGATGAGAACTTTGGAGCGTGTCAAGGTTAAGCCACTCCATCAAGGCCATATGGCTTGTCAAAGGAGGGGTGGCGTTATAACCCATACAATGTAGCACCAGAGCCCTAACTCTCAACCACTATATTCTACTCCTTCTCACAATGGCAAGTGTTTGTTGGAGCAAGGAAACTGAGGCATGAGAGGCTGTGTCATATCCAAGGTGGGCCACTTCTCCAGGAGTGGAAGCTGGGTGGACCTGTGGAGGTGTTATGGAGGGATTGTGTCTTCCCAGTGGTGGACCTTTTGGGGATGAATTTAAACTGGAATCTTTTTGCAAGTATTTTAACACCACATTCTATGACCGCAACTTGATTACAGGCCATCTTCAGGTAAAGGCTGCCATATATTTCTTTTGCACTCCTCAGCTGAGTTCTGAGACCAGAACCCAGGCCAGAAGATCACCCCAAAGATACTGGCTGATGGTCAGGTGTGCAAGAAGAAGCCAACAAGATGTTTGTTTGTTTGTTTTGAGATGGAGTCTCTCTCTGTCGCCCAGTCTGGAGTGCAATGGCGCGATCTCGGCTCACTGCAACCTCCACCTCTCAGGTTCAAATGATTCTCCTGCCTCAGCCTCCTGAGTAGCTAGGATTATAGGCACCCACCACCACATCCAGCTAATTTTTGTATTCTTAGTAGAGACAGGGTTTCACCACGTTGGCCAGGCTAGTCTCATACTCCTGACCTCATGATCCACCCACTTCACCCTCCCAAAATGTTGGCATTACAGGCGTGAGCCACCGTGCCCAACCCAAGATGTTTTTAAAACTTGAGATACAGTTCACATGTAATGAAATTCATCCTTCGACAGAATAAAATTCAGTGATTTTTGGCCTATTTACGAAGTGGTGCAACTATTACCACTATTAATTCTGGAACATTACATCACCCCAAAAAGAAATCATATACCTCTTAGCAGTCATTTCCCATTCCTTTGTACCCCCAGTCCTTGGCTACCAGTAACCTACTTTCTATCTTTATGGGTTTATCTATCCAGGAAATTTCATATAAATAGAATTGTACAATATGTGGTTTTATAGCTGAAAAAGCTATTATTTTTAATGCAATAAGGTGGTCAGTACAGAAGCCAGCTTCCATCATGGCCCCTGTATTAGTTTGTAGGACTGCCATTACAAAGTATCACAAATTGAAAGGCTTAAACCACAGAAATAAATTTTCTCACAGTTCTGGAAGCTAGAAGTCTGCAATCAAGGTGTCAGCAGGGTTGATTTCTTCTGAGGCCTTTCTCTTTGGCTTGTAGATGGCCACCTTCTACCTGCGTCTACATGGTGTCCCTCTGTGTCTGTGTCTCAGTCTCCTCTTAAAAGAACACAGGTCATATTGGGTTAGGGCTCCCCCTGATGACCTCATTTAGCCTTTGATATGATTTGGATCTATGGCTCCATCCCCCAAATCTCATGTTGAGATGTAATCCCAATATTGGAGGTGGAGCCTGGTGGGAAATGATTGGATCATGGGGGCAGATCCCTTATGGCTTGGGGCTGGGTGCTGTCTTCACAATAGTGAGTGAGTTCTCAGAATATCTGGTTGTTTAAAAGTGTGTGGCACCTCCCTGCCCTCTCTCTTGTTCCTGTTCTGGCCACATGACATCCTGCTCCCTTTTTGCCTCCCACGTGATTGTAAGTTTCCTGAGGCCTCTCAAGAAGTTGAGCAGATGCCAGCATCATGCTTCCTGTACAGCTTACAGAACCATCAGCCAGTTAAACCTCTTTTCCTTATAAATTACCCAGCTATTGGTATTTCTTTGTAACAATGTAAGAATGGCCTAATACAATCTTAATTACCACTGTAGAGTGCCTATCCCCAAATATAGTCACATTCCAAGGTACTAGGGTTTAAGACTTCAACATGAATTTTTAGAGGATACAACTCAGCCCATAATAGTCCTCCAATATTCCTTCCCCTGGAATTCATGCCCTTGTGTAGTCCCCTCCTGAATTCTATCAGGGCCAACCTGCGCGATGTTGTATGACTTTCAAAGATGGCTCACTTGGGGGTAAACCAGCTACCATATTGTGAGGACACCTGAGCAGTCCTCCTGGAAATACCACTGGGAGAGCAACTGAAGCTTCCTGCTAACTGCAATACCAACTTACCAGTGCTGGTAAGTCTCCAGCCCCATCTGATTTTCAGATGACTACAGCTCTAGGCAAAATCCAACTGCATCCTCACAAGGGATCTCAAGAAAAAAACTGAACAGCCAAGCGGCTCTTGAATTCTGACCCCCAGAAAGCATGAGGTAATAAACTATCATTATTCTCTTAAGTCTTTAAGCTTGGGGATGATTTGGTGGACAGCATTAGATAACTGATACAGTTGGGGTAGGATGGTGGTGGTTCAAAAAGTCAATGATTATTATATACCCGCTCTCTTTCAGCCATAGAATCATGTGTGGGAGATTACTTCTTCAAGCCTTACAAGAGCTCTGCAAAATGTGTGTTATTATTCCTGTTTCACTGAGGCTCGGGAGGTTAAGGAACTTGCCGACTATTTAAAGCTAGTTCAGCCTTTCTCCAAGGTCTGTGTGTTTTCAACTGTATCACTGGGTCCCTGTGATACGAGACCACCACTCAGGGATGGTGTTGTGTACACAGTTAACTACTTGCTATCACTTAGCAGCAACAAGAGTCACCCAAAATGTGTCTCATACTTATGTTAGAATTCTACTTTGGAAAAGTCACCATTTTGCATTCAACTTTTTCTTCTCTCTTCCTTTCCTTTCTTTGTTCATGTGTGTGCATGTAGGTTTTAGTGACTTATTATAATCACGTCTTATTATATCACATGAATCTGTGGGTCGCCTGAGCTCATCTGGATGGCCTGGTTCACATATTAAGCACATTCAACCTGTAGCTTTGCTAAGGCTGAAATGTCCAGGATGGCTTCACTCTCGCATTGGGGCCTTGGTATAGACGTCAGCTGGGGCTTTCTTTCCACACATCGGCTGGGCCTTTCTTCCTGTGTCAGTCAGAGGTCTAGTTTCCTTCTCTGGTGGCTGGCTTCCAGGACAGCTCTCATATATTACTTCATTATTATAATATTTTTGAAACAATACATTATACGAAATTCAACTGTAAAAGAGATAGCAAAAAATACCCCTCTCATTCCTGCCACAAGCCTTCCAGTTTCCTTTTCCAGAGGCAATGAGTTACCAGTATCTTACTTGGCCTTCCTGAGTTATTCTAAGCACATCTATGTCTGTTTATCTGTGTACCTCATTTCTGAACCCAGCTATTACAGCATTTAAAATATGTAAATGGCAACACTCTTTACACACTGTTCTGCATCTTGTGTTTTTGTTTAACATATCTTAGAGATCCTTCTGTATCCACAGAGAGAAAGCTATAGATCTACCTCCTCCTTTTAAACAGTTATGTAGAGTTTTGTTTTGTGGCTCTTACATGAGGCAGTTTATCCAGTCAGTCCTTTTTTGATGAGCATGTTTTCATTTCATATACTGTAATATTAACAATGGTGGCATTTAATATAGTCACTTCTATTTAACTTTAAAAACTGACTTAAAATGTCATGGGGGTAGGCATCTTTCTGGTGTATCACAGCACCATCACACTATACCACTACTAATAAGTCATTTGTCAAATGTGTACCTTGCTTATGGAAACATGTGGCCTAGCAAATGCTGCTGACTTGTACCTCTGGGCTTTTTAAAACTTGCATCATTAAGTCATACTTACAGCTGTGCACCACTGCTGTAGACTCCCTTCCCCCATGAGATTTTTTAAAATATAAAATCCCTTATAACTACTATTTCATTATCTTAAAAAAATTATCTTCAGCGACCCACACCTCAGTTCCCCCCTTCAATCATTTGCTGATTACGTTGCTACTTGAACCCACTCAGAAGAACAATTCCCAATTCCAGCCTTAGGATACAAGCATGGCATGCAGAGTCAGTGCTGGGCTATTAGTGTCCAATTATATGCTGCTGGAGGTTGTGTTATCATTGTTTCAAGTGCATTACTTCCACATCTGGTAAGACAAAACACAGTCTAGAACCAGAAGACCTGGGTTCTAATTCTAGTTCTGCGACTAACTACCTTGATCATTTGTCAAATGACCTATCTTGGTTTTGATTCCCCAAAGCAGTTCCCAAGACAAGTTTAGGGGCACAACTAGTTTATTTTAGAGGTTATCCCAGGAAGTGGTTGAGAGAGAGGGACTAGGAGACAGAGAAGGAAAGGAAGCAGATTTAAGAGGCCTTAATGAGCAAGTTACCACTGAGGACAGCTGTGACTCAATTCAACTAGGGACTTCTATGGGACTATGTAGGATGGAACAGAATCATCTTGACTGAGGGATGGGAAAGTAGGCTTTTGAGTCTATCCACTCCCACCATTCACTGATGGAGAGTTACTCCTTAGGTTAACTCCTGCTATGGTCTGAATGCTTCCATTACTCCAAAATTCATATGTTGAAATTGAATCCCCAGTGGTTTTTTTTTTTTGAAACAGAGTCTTGCTGTGTTGCCCAGACTGGAGTGCAGTGATGCGATCTCAGCTCACTGCAACCTCTGCCTCCTGGGTTCAAGCGATTCTCCTGCCTCAGCCTCTCGAATAGCTGGCATTACAGGCATGCGCCACCACACTCAGCTAATTTTTCTAATTTTAGTAGAGACAGAGTTTCACCATGTTGGCCAGGCTGGTCTTGAACTCCTGACCTGATGTGATCTGCCTGCCTCGGCCTCCCGAAGTGTTAGGATTATACGCATGAGCCACCATGTCTGGCCCCCAGTGTTTTGTTATTAAGTGATGCTTTTGGCAGAGCCCTCATGAATGGGATTAGCGCTCTTCTAAAAGAGGCCTGAGGGAACCTGTTTGCCCCTTTTGCCCTTCCACCATGTGAGAATGCAGCAAGAAGATGCCATCTGTGAAGTAGAGAGTCCTTGCCAGACACCGAATCTGCTGGTGCCTCGATCTTGAACTTCCCAGCCTCCAGGACTGTGAGCACTCTACTTTCCTGTTGTTTATAAATTACCTACTCTAACATATTTTGTTACAACAGCTTGAATTAAGACAACTCTCTAATATTTCCCTGCTTGCAATCTCCCAAGCAGTCCCAGCACCAGAGAACACCCTCAAGGAGAGACACGAAGGATGTCCTGGACTGTACAGAAACTATAAAGGTAACCTGCAGGGTGAGAAAAGAGAAATGAACACTGACAGCATCTGTTATTTAGAAATAGCGTGTGCATTAACTAAAAACATAGCTCTTGGCTCCTTAATGGAGCATGTCATGATAGGTTAACAAGTGAAGATGTTTTGAACACTTGGACCTAAAGGATATTTAGCAATTGGGAGCACAAAAGAAGTTTCCGTGGAGAACTTAGAATGTTAATCAAAGGACACTGACACGTTCTGAGTGCTATGATTCAGGCCTTGGCTGGGCTTTCAACATACAGGATCTCATTACTCCTAACTATAGCATGGCAAGGTAAGCATTGTGATCCTGAGGCTTGGAGAAGGTGCTTCTCTTGTTCGAGGCCCTGCAGAAGACAGAGAAGTAGAGGGCAACCCATGGTCATCTGCATGACAATGTCCTCTTAGAGGACAACGGGCAGAGGGGGGTGGGAAAGGAAACCAGGCTGTGTCATTCTGGTTTCTACTACCTAGCAGAGAACTAATAAGTGACTTTAGAAAGATTGTAGTATAAAAGATCAACATATAAAACTCAACTGTATTTCTGTATACCAGCAACAAACAAAAGGAAATTGAAAATTTTAAAATACCGTTTACAATAGCATCAAAAACCATGAAACATTTAGGGGCAAATCTGACAAAAGATGTGAAAGAACTGCATGCTGAAAACTGCAAATATTGCTAAGAGAAATGAAAGAAGATCTAAATCAGTGGAGAGAAATATGAGTCAGGACACTCAATATTGTTGTGATGTCAATTCTCTCCAAATTGATTGATAAATTCTACAAACTCCCTATCAAAATCCCAGCAGGTTTGTTTTTTTTAAAAAAGAAATTGACAAGCTGATTTTAACAGCCAAAACAACTCTAAAAAATAATTGTGGAAAGAACGTTGGAGGACTAAGACTGATTTCAAGACCCATTATATAGGACTACTAGAATATACTACCTTGCTTAAAGGGAAACTGTTCAAATTCCTCTCCCCACGCTCAAGATTTGCATTGAAGAACTGGGTGGATACACTCAGAAGCTCTCAGATAGAGTGCTTCGGGCATGCACAGGTCTCACCCTGAGCCTAAGTCTTAGGCCAGCTGGTTCCCTTGTGATGTTAGTACTCCGGTGCCTTCAACAACAGATATACTTTTTGACTTTCTGACTTTTATTGTAAAATGAGAGCAATGCTCTTTTCAGCTCTCTTTTATCCCCAAGGAGAACCTGAAGTCCGTGGGATGAATTTGAAATAAAAAGTAGAGGGGCCCGGCACAGTGGCCTGTGCCTGTAGTCTCAACTACTTGGGAGAATTGCTGAGTCCAGGATTTCAATGTTGCAGTGTGCTATGATCATGCCTGTGAACAGCCCCTGTACTTCAGTCTGGCCAACATAGTGAGATCCTATCTCTTAAAAACAGAACAAAACAAAAAAAAAAAAGTAGAGAGAATGAAATTGTAGTCTAGAATTGACAATATGAAATGAACTGAGAGCCTCAGGCCAACTGGATATTGAAAGGTGTGTAGAGCAACGAAGATAGCAATAAGTTGAAATTTTCTACCACTCTGAGTTCTAACACTCGATGAGATTCCTTCTCCAACATTCTTTAATTGCTTCCCTTTCTTAAGCTTCCTTGAATATTTCAGAGCTGAATTTCTCTATAGGAATAAAATTCTAATAAACATGTTGAAATTGTGACATCATTATCTTTGGGCAATTAAAAAAACACAGAAAAAAAAGAGTTATCTGCTATAGGGAAGGAAAAGAAATACAAAGACTCCCATGACGCCTCGAATCTCAGAAAATGCACCTAGGCATTCCAAGAGTAGGAGAATTATTGAACCTCATTTTTTTTTTCTATTACAATATTCAACTTGATTTCTAGAATATTTTGGCTACATCCTTGATGAAAATGGCTACCTGTTGTTCAGTAGAAAGCCTGTAGACAAGGTCATGGCCATTATTTCACAACAGCACCAATAAAAACTCTCTCATCATAAAACCACAGAAATATTTCAGGTTTGCTTAAGCAACTTAATAAAAAAGAATAAAACCCCTTTTACCTTAACCTACCTAACTTTTTAACCTCTTCAGGTGCTACATTTTATAATTTAGCAATCTGTCCATCTTATCTTAGTAATTCTTTGTTCATTATTTCTTTTTTCACCTTGGTGTTAACACAATATGTATTATCAATTTAATGTCAGCAAAATAGTTCATCTCATTGATGAGTCTTGGGGATTTGAGAGCAAGAAAGTTCGAAAAGAGCTAAAATGTCCATCTAGGACAAGATGTTCACTACAGAGTTGATGAAACTGAGGTACAGAGAAGCAGAGTGGAGACTATCACTTCCTGTTCTGATTATTCTCATTATCTATTGCTGTGTGATAAATGATGGCTTTTTATTACTTTTATGGTTGTGTGGGTTTATTGGGCTCATCTGGGTGGTTCTTGGCTTGGATCCTTTTCAGCCAGTGTTCTCCAGAGAAAAAGAACTAATTATAGACATAGGTACCATATATATATATGTCTACATGCAGTCCTCAGTGGTAACTTGCTCATTAAGGCCTCTTAAATCTGCTTCCTTTCCTTCTCTGTCTCATGTATATACTTAAAGGAATTGGACCATGTAATTGCAGGGGTTGGCAAATCTGAAATCTGTAGCCCAGGCTGGCAGGCTGGAAATACAGGCAGTAGTTGATGAAGCAGTCTTGAGGCAGCATTTCTTCTCCAGGAAACTTCAGTTTTTGCTCTTAAGGCTTTCGACTGATCAAATAAAGCCCATTCACATTATTGAGGATAATCTCTAATACTTAAAGTCAACTGATTTTAGATGTTAACTACATATATAAAATACCTTCACAGCAAATTACTGGGCACCATAGCCTAGCCAAGCTGATACGTAAACTAACCATCGCAGGATGTCTTATACAGTTAGAGTCAGATGTGGGAGCCGCAGTCTTCTGAAGGCTCAGCTGGGCTGGACATCCAAGATGACTCACTCCCATGGTGGTTGCTCACTCCACATTGGTGGTTAATGCTGGCAGTCTACGGAGCTCAGCCAGGGCTGTTGAATTGCAAGCCCACCTGATCCGTCTCCAGCATGGTGGTTGGGTTCTGAGAGGGAGCGTCCCAAGAGCCAGCATTCCAAGAAACAAGAAATGGAAGCTGCTTGGCTGGTTAACACCCACACTGGAGTTACTACAATGTCAATTGCACTGTGTTCTATTGGTCAAAGCAGTCACAGGGCCTATCCAGATTCAAAGGGTGGAGAAGTAAGTCCCACTTCTTGATGGGAGAGTGGCAAAGTCAATTGCAAAAGAACATGTGGGCTGGGAAATACAGATGCAGCTATTTTTGGAAAATACAATGGGACTCACCATTTCCATGCACATCAGCCCACCATCCAACTGCCAGCATCTATGTCCCTTTACCTAACAGCTTTCTTTGGCCAATGTCTTCTTCGCCTCCTATGAGGCAAGTCCACAGTGTGGGCAGAAAATGCCCACCCCAGAAGTCCTCAACCAGTAATTGGACACTACATTTCCCTTGTCCCTAAAGCAGGCATCTACATTGCCTCCCAAAGTTTCTCTAGCAGTATTAAGTTCCAGTTGCATAAAATGGTAACTTGCTTAGTAATTCACTTTGTATTGCTCCCTGCCCTTCCCTGTTTCTTTTCCCTACTCCCCCTACTGTGTTGCTTCCTGAGATCACCTCCTGAAAAATCTATTTGCACTCATCTTGGGCTCAGGGCTGGCTTCTAGGGGAACCCAACTAAAGTAAGAGAGTGACTTGTTCAAAGTCACAGAGCTATAATTAAGGGCTGAACTGACCTCTAGTCAAGAGTGCTTTCCAAACTGGCTACATTCTGACAGAGCTTCAGAGAATTAAAGTGTTCAATCTTATTTAGTGATGGGGAGAGCCTATGAAAAAGAACAAATTAGCTATTGTTTGGAAAGAGCACTGGACTAGGAGTCAGGAAATGCGGATTCTTGGTTTTGCTCTAGTGGTGAACAAGTTTCGTAGCTTGAGCCTCAGGAGTGGAGATAAATTCTCATCTCGAATTCACACTTGTAGCATTCCAGTGAGCATCAAATGGGTGATGTGGGCAAAAACAGTGCAATGAAGAAAATAGGCAAATAAATGGAAGGAATTACTTTTTCCGATTTTTAGTGACTCTACTCAACAAAATTATGTTTTAATTTTTTGCAAAAGCTTCTCATATAGTCTTGATCCTCGTTCTACATTTCAGAAGTACACAATTGCCAAGTTCACCAATCCATGTAGTCTGGATAATTCAGGTTATGTTCAAAATCTCCAGTTTTAAAACAAACTCTTCAGATGCAATTTTATAGCCAATGGCTCACTTTTACCAGAAAAAGCTCCTGGTATAGAAAGCCATCTCTCAGTCCCTGACAACAAATGCCCCGGGCAGAGCATATGTAGGCATGAACTGCGTGGATAAAAATAGTCAAGATATTTTTCTCCATTGGCTTATGAAAAAATATCTCCTCCATATTATGGCTTTTCCCCCTCTGCACTAGCTTCTTTAGGATGTGTGAATTTCACCTTGCAGTATGTGTGTGTGTTGAGTTTTGATACCCATCTCTTCGTGTGTTAGTAGACAGGATAGAAAAATGCAGACAGCAGATTAGTAGAAGAGAAAATAACTCATGAATGGTCTTGGACACATTTAATATTATCAATGATATTCTGTGATAAAACATAAGCGGGGGTAGGATTTATGTATTTATTAGCTTACTAAATTGATCACACTTTCTGATAGAAAAGTTAAATGCAATTTAGCTGCTGAGGATTCGGAACATGCCTTGGTTTGGTATTTGTTTATACTTCATATTTTTAAAGGGAAAAACAACTTGATTTGATCTCTGATTTGTGTAGAAAACTTGGCTTGCCAACTTAGTGAAATTCACAGCCCTTGACCAGAGGAACTGGTCTTCTGTTAAAAACTAGCCTTGGTTTATGCTAAGGTGGGAAGAGACTTAATCTGGGAATTACATTTCTTCCAAAGACTAATTTCAAACTAGGTGTATTTTTTAAAAGTTGGTTTGCAGATTCACATCTACATCACCTCTTCCAGAGGTGGGGGATGCTTTCCCTCTTGTTTATCATTCTGCTGGTGTGAATGCTGAGAACTAATTACTCTCCTTTGTGCCATTAAGACAAGTTTTAACGAGCGTGGGTTTCTTCTATTGTATGGAATGAAATAATAAGAAGTTTTATTTAATTGGTTTATTCATTTAAAGAGATTCCTTTAATTGAAATAGAGAAAAGGAAAACTAAAACTCTAGAAAATAAAACCAGGTTCTAAGCACTCCAGGGCGAAACGTGTAGATCATTTTTAAAATGAATACCCCAAATTAAGAATTTAATTTAAAAAATTATTTATTTCTCTCCCTCCGCATATGTAGTATGTGAAAGGTAAGAGAGACCCTTTGAACTAGGGAAAAGTTATCCTTTGAAATGACTTCAGTGATCTGACTCCATCTGTATTTCAACCGCATTAACTTCACACTGTCCACACTGGGCAATGAAGACGCACAGATTCAGGTCAAATTCACCCTCCTGAAAAACTGCAAATTAAGATGCTGTTGATTACGCACCGCCGGCTGTTTTAATCATTGTGATCAAAATCCAAATATTCAGGAAAGGGGCCCAGGAGGGATACGTTTGGGCTTTTGACAGACCCTCGACCAAACTCTACGCCCAGCCTTCGCATTTCCACATCTTTTTCCAGGCAAGAGCCTCCACCAGCCCGCGTGGGGCTCGCAGTGTTTCTCAAGAGTGGCTAGATATCCCCCATCCCCCAAACCCAGACACATCCCGACCCCCGCGAATGGTTCCGGACTGTCAAAAACACGCGGCGGCGTGTTCAGTCCCAATAACTCGCCTGATGATTAATGAGCAGCTTGATAATTTAATATCGCGTGTGATTAAATTATAAGGCGTGGGGGAGGGGAGCTCTGCGCCGCCTCGGCAGCCCAGCCGACGCGGACTAGCCAGGGGGTCGGGGCTGCGCGCGGAGCCCGCTCTTCCCGTGTACAGCGCCTGGCGAGGCTCGGCGAGCGGCGGGTCCGCGCCTTCCCAAGGTCAGTGGGTCTGGAGAGGGGAGGGCGGCGGGGTCGGGGTGGGGGAAGAGGTGTCTTGCAGAGGGGAGGAGAGGTGTGGGCAAGGGGTAGTGCGATCTGAGCGGAAGAGCAGGGCGAGCCATCGACTCTTTCACCGGCAAAAGCGCGTAGAAGGCTGGAAAATGGCCTCAGGCAAGGGAAGATTTTTTTTAAATTTCTATTTTCTTTGCCCTAGTGGCTTAGAGAGTCCCTAGGATCCGGAGACCCCTGGGGGGAAGGGGCGCCCCTCTGGGTCTTTCGCTGGCTCCCGTCCTCCGCCCCCACCCCGTGCCTTGACTTTAAGGGGTTTCCCTGCATTCCAGGCCCAGGTGGCGGTCGGGTTGGGACACCCGAAGCCCCTTCTTTTCCCCAGCCAGCGGACCCCGGCCAGGCGTAGTGCTCGGCGGGGTTCAGGCAAGTCTGGGGGATGAGGGGGTGGGTGAAGCTTGCGAGAGCCGGAAGCTGCGGGGAGGCGGAGAGACGCCCACAAAACTCTAGGCGCAGAGTCTCGGGGGTTCCAGCCGGATTCCTAGGGGAGGCGCGAAAACCCGGTCTAAACTTAGGTTATTGGAGGTTATTGCAGGGACTCCTAGGCGTCACTGTTTTCTCCTGAAGGGGTCGGGTAGAGGGGCTCGGGCGTGGCCACTCCTTCCTCTGGGAGACGTGTGAGCGCAGGACCCGCGCCAGGTGAGGGGGCCCGCGGCGCTCGCACTGTCCCCGCCGCCGCGGCGCAGTCCAGCCCCGGGCGAGGGAGGCGGCTCCTTTTGCCGCGGTGCAGAGCCGGCTCTGCGCGGGGGGCGGCAGCCTCACAGGGGTACCCCGAGAAGCCACTTGCGGGACACAGGGAGAGTCGCCTCTTATTCCATGACCGCGTCGAAGGACTGAACTTTTAGCCTGGGGAGGGCAGGCCCTCGAGAGCTAGGGATGTCCTCAGAAGACCCTAGGAAACAACACCCTGGGGGGTTGCTCAGACCTAGAGAGGCAGGACGAAAATGAAAGCGTTCTGACCAAGGCTCCACCGGGCTCGGCGTCCAGGCCTTGCTGGCTGGATTTTCATCTGGGAAATGGCATTTGAAAGGGGACGCCGCGGGTTGAACCCAAGCTGCCCGCTTTCCTTCAGCCAGAGAGGCCCAAGAGAGCTTCGGGAATCGCGCGCCTGTTGTCCGGTGCCTCGGGCTCCAGGTGCAGTGGCCGAATCTTCCTCCTAGACAGACATGGAAGCTTCCTAAGCTGGGCTCCTTGGATATGCAGGCATGACCATTTCTATCCCAGCTTCTCCAGATATTTGGAGGTAACACCAAGGAAGGGGAAAAATCATGAACAACCAAATGGGCTTGTAAACAGAGGAAAAAATGTGTGCGTGTGTGTCTGTGTGTGTCTCCTCTCACACCCAGAGAGAGTACGTAGACAAAACCTGCCTAGCTAGAGCAGAAACAAGCCACAAATTGATTCTAGGAGGCTCAGCCTGAAATGCCCCAAATTAGCAGAGGATGTAGGTTGTGACTGCAATTTCAGGATATTTGGAACACACAAAACCCTTCTTAGGAAAACACACACACACACACACACACACACACACACAGTCAAGGGGAGGAGGGGCAGAGAAGTGCTGGGAAGCCGCCCCGCGTCCTGGGCCCCAAGCCGCTGCAGACCTGTGTGCGTCCTTCTCCCGCACTTCTCTGTCCTGGCCCGCAGGCTCTAAAGAGGAGGCCACTCCCCTCAAGGTGCCTTAGTAATAACTAAGGAGGGTTTATGGACAAGGCTGTTGCTTGCGGCCTTCTCTCCATCTCTGGAGCAGGGAGTCATTTTAAGGAGAGGCAGCCTCTGGTATTACCCGTGTGCACGCTGGCGCTCCACCTCGGGGTATTGACGAGACCAAAGGCCAACGCGCTGGTTTCGGCAAGCCGCTTTTGTCCTTGTTATGAAAATCATTCCTTAAATTTGCTCCTCATCTGTGCTTCTCTCAGACACAAACTGATCCTCTTATATCTGGTTCTACCCGGAGAACATTTTAAAAGCCCAAGACCAACCTGTTTCTCCCAAAGGTGCCATACATTATAAATAACGTAAGCCTAGTGGGCATATCTTTCCCAGGAATTACATTTGTTTTCCAGAAGCTGGACTGGGAAAGTCTTGCACAGAAGTGAGTCCTTGGAAGAAAGGACTGAGAGTCTCAGTAATAACTTTGAGGTGCGGGGGTGGGGTGGGGTGGGGTGGGGTGGGATAAGGGGCGCCAAGCTTGGTTTTGTTTCCCAGATTGTCGTCAGTCTGCTGCGCGACCGAAGGAAGAAGAGTTAGTCTTATACTCCCGTCCGTCCACAAGATCACTAAAGTCTAATAATGATTTCGGACACCTGCAAGATGAGTCGATCCGTGACTTGTGGGATGGCATTGTTCCCTAGACGTGCCAGGATACGAGCCGTACTACCTTTTCCTGTCTCCTGAGCGAGAGTTGGCGCACATTGATTTCACCCATCTCTCTCCGCCCCGCTACCAAACACCATTTAGGCCAAGATCGGGTATAATGGGAAACACCATCAGCAGACAATTACCCTTTCAGAGGATTCACTTCTCCTCACAGACACTGTTATTTGAGAAATAGGATCATTTGATTTCATATTGCACTAAATAACACCCAGCCGATTCAAATTGCCAGCTTCTTAAAAACCGCCCATTGGAATAAATTGCAGCGGCCTCTTTTGCTTTTCAGGGCAATGTGATGGGCACCAGGCAGAACTTGGAAAAATAACTACCAAGCTAGCCCCGAGCCGTGGCTATTTGTAGGAACAGCCCTGCCACCCCTCAGGCAAAGGCATCCAGCCACCTAGTTACCCGCCACCACCCCTTCCGCCCGCCAACTGAGATGATTCGACCTCTTGGCTTTGGAATTAAAATGCACAGCCCCAGTGACCCCAAGGAAGCGCTTCGAGCCACGAGGCGCTTTAGTGTTGAGCAGAGAAAGATGGGCGGGTGCGCGAGACACGTATTTCTGTTTGTCCTGCCACTATTGCTTGCAGCGTTGGCGCGTTTGGAGAGCGCCGCGGTTTGGGGCTCTGCGCCAGGGGAGTGCACCCTCCAGCTTCGCGGGTCTGGGGTTCCTAGCGCCAGAACAGCTGCTGCACCGTGCACATCCACGCGCCCTCCAGGCCTGCCGGCCGCGAGGTCCTTCTCCGCTCTCAGCACAGGCGCCAAGCCGGGAGTTAGGGCTCCTGGGTCCAGCTGCGGACAGAAAAAGGAGGGAGCCGTACTGGGGCTTCAAGCACCGAGTCCAGAAGGAGAGAGAGGCGAGCGGGGTGAGCGGCGACCGACGAGCTGGAGTTCGCTGCATACCCGCAACCACAGACATTTCAAAACGAATTAAGCCTTTTGAAGTCCGCCAGAGCTGCGGTTTGTTAACTGACACTGTTCAACTGCGTGACAATTGTTCCGCTCAATGGGAGCTATCCACTCCCTTCCCCCCGCCTTTTTTTCTTATAAAATAGGGGTTGATTCCTTGGTTCTCCGTTCTTCTGTGCCAGGGAGCAGGATTTATTTAAGACGGCAAGGGCTTTGGCGATTCTGTGCGTCGAAGTCTTTCTTACATATATGAAGGCCGCATTAAATTCTCTCCAGGTCTCGGGGGCTCACCGCTGCACCCCAGTTCCGGGCAAGAGCTGGAAAGACCCTTTTAGTGGGTCCCGTGACCTGGAGCAAGTTAGTCTGAGACTTTGGGGACAGGATGGGAGTCTTTCCCCCTCCTTGGCACTGGGAGGAGCCAGGGAGCAGGGGGTTATGGGTACAGGGAAGGTTCCAGACACATCGAGAGTGGGAAACTTAAATTCCCCTCTCTGGTGTAGGCGCAGGCTTTAACTCCAGGGTCTTTTTCGGGTAATGTGTGGTGCCCGCTTAAGATGGTATGATAGGCAGCAGGGGGCCTCATCGTGCCCTCACTCTCCACTTGGCCTTGCGGTGGAGACACTGAGCCGCGCCGCTCCTTGGCGATTCGCCTGGGTCTCTGTTCGCAAACACCCCCACTTGCGAGGCCCAAGTATACCTAAAGCAAAATCTCGGCCGCGGGCCTTCAGCGCTGCCCTTCAGGCCTGAGGAAGATACCGCGATGCTCAACATGCCACGCCGCCAGATCTGGCTCTGCGCATCCGCTTCCAAGGATCCAAGGCCGGCCTGGGGCTATCCAACCGAGCCTAGGGAGAGCCCGAAGCCTGCTCCGTCACAGCCCCTGCCCCAAGGCGGTCGCGCCTTCACCCTGCGCTGCCCTCCACCCCCACCCCCGCGTGCCCCCCGCGAGCCTCCAGCCCCCTGCACGCAGCTAGGGCGCTCCGTTCCAACTCCCACTTCCTCCCAACAGTGGCGCAGCCGAGGAACCCTTTCTTGCCCAAGGCCGACCCCAAGCCCAATCGTGGCAGCTTTTCTAGGACGCAGGAACGGGGCGGTTACTTTAGAAGGAGCGGGAAAACACTTCCTGCCCGGCTCCAAAGTTCGCTGCCTGCCCAAATGGAAGCGCTGAGCTCCGGGTTGGAAAGGCCGCGCCTCTAGCGTTACGACTCCGACCTGGGCGGCCGCGGACTGCGTCCCTGGGGGCATTGGAGGGGACTCCAGGGACTGCGTGGGTGGGCCTCTCCCCCCGCACGCGCCTCTGTCACTGTCTTTCGGGGCCAGAGCCGGGGCAGCGTGTTAAATTAAGGTTGACCTCCAGCGCTAGGTTAGGTCTTGGGTCCGCTCGGTCCCGGCCCGGGATCCCTAGGTGAGGGTGGTCGGGGTTTGTCAGGGCCTAGCAGGTCAGCCCTTATGCCTGCGATTCCTGCCCCCACCCGATCGCGTCTAGGTGCCGGCCCCCGCGCTCCCTCCTTCGCCCGCGCTGCCTGCACGTCGCCGCGTTTACCAGCGCGTTTGTTCTCCTGTCGGATTCCCGGCCGAAGGGCTGTAACCGTGATCTCCTCCGACGGACGCTAATCAAGTAATTTCCCCATCCCAGCCCCATCAAATTGCTCTTTAGCTGTTGAACCGCAGAGTTTTGCTCGCCTTTTCACATGCTAATCACGCCCATTCAGCGGCTCTCGGTGGGGCCGTTTGTCGCGGGATAAATCTCCTTGTTTGCCCGCTGCATGATTAATTGATATTGTTGTCTGGCTTTTGTGGGAGCCACGAGGAGCTGAAAGGCTGCGCGTCGTGGCTGCGCCGAGGCCGCTGGCGACAACGTCGGGCTGCCGAGGTCTCGGCGAGGTCGGGCGGGGGCTGCTGACATTATGGGCCCGATTTGGTTTTCCTTATTAGAAACGATGAAAGACTGGTGATCCCCGGTCTTACAACCCACCAACTGGGTGCAGAAACGGCGCGGCATTTAAGCCACAGGCTCAGACAAAGCCCTGGTGTTTGCTCAGTTTCAGGGGAAAGAGTGGGTGTCACTTCTCCACGCAGGAGACAATGAAATCTTATTTCGGCCCACCCGGGATTTCAATAGTTAAACTTGAACGCACAGCATAGTGGTTTGGTTTTACAAAGAACAAAAAGAAAAAAAAAATGTTTTTTGGTAAGCGATTGTAAAAGCAGGAACCTTCTAAGGTTAAAACCCCCCAAAAATAAGTAAATGGAAGCCAGAGCTCAGGGAGACCTTGCAGGCAGCGGTGGAAGAAGCCGCGCAGAGGCGCTTCCACGCCAGGTCCCTAGCGATGCAGTTTGCCGAAACGCGCCTCCCTTCGAATCGCCGGCCTTAGTGAAACCCGGGCTAACGCTGAGCTCGCGCGATTCCCTAGGCCCGTGTCCGCCTACAAGCCAATGTTTTATTTGACATCACTGGTCCCTGCTCTTGGCTGTATTTTTCCGCAGTCCGCAGGTGTACAGTCAAACCAACAAATTCCTCCGCCCCCTGTCTCCTCCTACCCTCTCCCCTGCGCCCTGGGGTTTTATTCTCCACGGACATCCCTAAAAACTTGGAGATTCAATTAAATAATTCCAGTTACGAAGTGCTCCTATCGCCTGCTTATTGCAAATATTTCCTTTTTCGAGTTCTTAAAAAAAAAAAAAAAAGGCAAAGAGAAGAAAAGAAACTGTCGCTTTCGCTTTCACCGCGCGCGGGATAATTGATAGGCGCCATCGGAGGTCAGAATTTGCATAAGAATTAAGAGCAGTAAATTAATTTAATATTCCATGCACATCTCCAATTATTCCTGGAGACCTTTGTCTCCGCGGCTGCCAGAGAGGGGATTCAGCTGCTCTTCAGCCAAACAACATCTGTGCGGTTAATAATTTGATAAACAGCTCATACAAATAGTTTCTGAATTATCTGGCAGCCCAATGACTACTCAGTTTGGAAACGTTTTGGCAGGGTCTGCCCAGTCCTCTGAGAGCCTCAGGCGCCCGCCCTGACAAATGTCTTCTTGTCTTCTAAACATCAGCAGACGACAATGTGTAAAATAAGTAATAATCATTAAGTAATAACTCTAACCCTTATATAAAAAAACACCAAAAAAAGAAAAAAAGCGCGCCTGGGTCATCAAGGTGTCAGCAGATCTTCCTTCCGGTATGCCGAGGTGTAGAAACAGTTGGGGAGTGGGGCTAGGTAAAGAATGACCTGAAGGGAAAGAGAAGACCTGGTGCTGGGAGGGGCTGGATTCGGATGAGGAGCTGTGTTTTTCAAGGTCATGGATTGAAATTGAGTGACAATTTGTGCGTGGAAATATCTGCAAGGAAGGTTTACCGTTGCCACTGGAGAGGAACCAAGGTAGTGGGCTACAGGAAGACCAAATTTCCACTGTGCTGTTTTTTGTACCTTTCACTTTTCTCCCCACATGCAGGTATTGTTTATTTCAAATATAAATTCATAAAAATAAATTGCATTCACCAGAAAGCAGGGGTAAATTATTTTGGCTGGATATTGCCCTGCCTATCCTCCTCCTGGCTATCCTCCTCCTGACCACTGTCCTTCCTTCCTATCTTCACCCTCAGCCAGGGCACCCTCATCCTGATAGCAGCTTCCCACAAAGTATAGGTTTATCTAAAACCATGGAGAGGGCACACATCCTGTCACAGATTCAGCCAAAGCACTGAGTTGGCCCAAATTGGGAAGGAGGCACTTGTAGAATGAGGCCATTCTGTCGTTAAACACTTACCCCTTGCTCTCTTTGTCTCTACACTAAAGATTGTGTGGCTGCGATTGTGTTCTTTTATCTTTCTGTTACTCAGAGCAGAGCCTATTCCTGATAAAAAGTCTAGAAAGGAACCATTTGATCTTGAATGAGACTCAGACTGCTCTAATTCTTGCAACCTGCACATTGCAGCTCTGTTTACTCCAAGTCTGTGTTTATCTTGGACTTGTTCTGCACCTTCGGCTATATAATAGGATGTTCGTGGAGGATCTTTATCTCTCTGTCTATACATTCCCACATTTGATGTATACACCTCACACATTCAATATTCCACTTTCTATTTCCTATACTGCTGACAATCTAAGTACTTGAAGCCACTGAAAACTACCTAGAAGTTCTGAGGAGTGTCAAAGCAGTAATATGCTAGAGCTTTGTCCTGGTACTCTAATGAGCCCCGGGTAGCATTGAGCTTTAAATACAGGCAAACTCTTCAGACTACAGGTTTAAATATACAACTTTACAATGAATACAATGCTTGCCTGGGCTCAGGTGAAGAATTACTTTTCCAGAAAACAAGTCATCGTGTCACAAGGATACAACAATAGCATTTCTACCAGGCACATTCATTTCTATTTTTAACAATTTCTTCTTGCATTTCATTAGTTTTTTTTCCCCCGTAGAACTATAGACACTGCTAGGCCATGCAGGCTTTTATACATATAAAAATCATCTCTGTTATTTATGATTGGGGGGTCTCTGTCTACATCCTATTATTAATTTCTGACTTTGATTCAGACTTCTCTAGTCAGCAGAGTGATTTGAAAATGTTTCTTTTCTTAAATGGAACATTTTCAACCCTTCGGGGAACCATTCTAATTTTAAACACCAACATATTCAGTTTCTTAATCTGCAGCCACTGGTATTGCTCATTTTTATGTACAGAACCTATCCCCTTTGGCACTAGTTCATTTGTTTGATATTTATCTTCTTTACATTTGTTTGACTATTTTTCAAGGCAGTATATAGGCAGAAAATGGCTACTAAACAAGAAGGCAGAGAACTTGGATTATATTTTTGACTATGTAAGTAAAGCTACAGAACATGGAAATTTTGAGAATTTTTTTTTTTTTAACTAATGAGCCCTCTCCAGAAAAGCCGTCTGGATACCATGAAAGTTGATGAGTTTGGAAGGCCTATCCTGATAAATGCTTGGCTTTTTTGGTGATTAGACACATATTTTCAACACAGTCTACAAATCGAGACTGAGGTTTGCATTTGGAGGGAGGTTTGTTGAGCATAACAGGAAATTGTTGCAGGGAAAAAAATCCAAAGTACCACCTTCCTGTGTAGAGCTCAAATCAGAGGTAACTGCTACTCTTGTTCACTTGCAAAAAATATTAGAGATACAGCAATGAGTTGTGCCCAATAACTTACATGACACAAACCTTGGTAATTTTCAACCAAAGTGTAAAAAATATATACCTTATATCTTGGGGAAAGTTAAAGAATGGTCAAGGCAGAATAATGATTTTAAAATTTAGTGCAATCTCTATTGAGGATAAAGGATTTTTTTTTGAAAATTGACATAAAAGAACAGTGTAGAGTCATTAAACAAATTTTTCCAATAAACAATTCATTTGCTTTCATTGTCCTTTTTTTTAAATGACCATTTGTACATATATAGTGAGCATAACCCCAAATCCAGTCAAAAAGTGAATTTGAAAAATTCAGGTTAGCATATAAAATTTATGAATAGGGATCCACTTAGATAAACCTGTCTCCTCTCGTTTTCTTCCTTATATAAGTTAGCTGTGCTGGGTGGGCTTAACCTTCTAGTATTTTCATCTGTGATAGTGGGCTCAAAAAGAAACAGCTTAGTCAGCCTGTGGATAATTGGAAGCTGCTGAAACAAGTTCAGATTCTTCAGAGATGACTGCAAATATCTCTGATCTCCATATTTTTCAGCTAGCTCACTGTTCTTTCCTCTCCTTCTCCTGGCCAGGATTCCAATCTGACAGGTTGAGTTGGTCATATAGGTGTACCCTTCCCATCGTTGTTGATTTGTGTGGTTTGTATGGTTTCTAAGACATTGTTTTGGTGTTTGTCAGTAAAGTAACAGGTGCATTTAAAAATCTGTACCATGGGGCTACATGGTCTAGCAGTGAGACTGGCTGGCTCTGTTTGAAAGCATAGAGCCTCTATGCTATTGCTTTGGCCACAAAGTCCAATCCAGCAACCTCACGTAGACTGAGCCTGAGAGGAGCTTCAAGGGCTTATTCTGCTTTGCTGCTTCTGTGATGAGGGGAGATGGACCTTGCAGAATACCAGACTCTTCAACATGACATTTGAGCCCTGCCGCAGTCTGGTTGGAATACAAGTGAGGGGAGTAAGGAAAAAGTAGTATGCAGAAAAGCTTATAGTTCCACTTGTCCACTAACTAGCTGTAGGCACTTTGGCAACCAACTAATCTTCCAAGGTCAGAGACTCCAGTCTGCCACTTGTCATCATTTATTCTCTTCTTGCTGGGCACCCGCCGACCAGCTGAACTACGTTTCCCAGCCTCCCTTGCAGTAACACGAGGACCATGTGACTAAGCATTCACCAGTGGCATGCAAGCAGAAGTGATGTATGTAATTGTCATCTCATACTTGCACCTCCCTGTTCCTTCTTGCTAGCTGGGACTTATGCTAATGAGAGCCATGTACTGAGGATGGCAAAGGTTCCCCAATGGCCTGGGTCCTGAGAAGACTTCTGGGAGCTGAATCTGCCCTCCCATCCTGGACTGTTTATATGGCAAGAATAAATTTCTGTTTTGTTTGAAGAGCTGCATATTTTGTTCATTTCCTTATAACACCTGCTCAAAGTAATCTTCATCCTGGCTTTATTTTTCTCACCTGTAAAATGAAAGCATCTTAGTTTGGGTTTCTCCAGAAGCAAGCAATGTACTATTGAAAGGTGATCTCTGGAAACACCAGTAGGGGAATGAGGTTGAGAGACAGAGAAGGGAAGGCAACCATTAAGGTGTATTATAAAGCAGGTTGCCATTTTGGACACCTGGAATTTAATTCTACTGCAAGCTCTGGGAAACAGTGTAGCACACACCTGAGCTGAAATATTTATACACCAATTCCATCAGTCACTGGTTGAGGGCTACTCCGCTGCCATTATTTCCCCAGCACTTCTAGCCTGTTGCATAAGCAGAGTGAGCTTCAGGGACCAAAACAAAGCTCCCAGGCAATGAAACAGTTGCTGGTGGTTGGAAATTGAGCTGGTCCACACTGATATAGACAGGTAAGGAGCTATTGACACTGACAGCACCTCCTATAGAGGACATCGCACGGGCTGCCTTAAAGACCTCCTTCCCACACTAAAGCTATTTGGGCCTGATTTATCGATCTGTATTCCTCTAGTTGTTAACCTGAAATGCTTGCTCTAGCCAGGCTAGTTTACCCAGTTTAGGGCTCCCTAATACTATATGCACCCATTTTCATTTTATTTATGCCATCTTCTCATGTGGAAAGCAGTTCATCACTCATGTACTCCTCTTTATTTTACTGTTTCACTTGTCTGTTGCTGCTTAATGAACCACCCCAAAACTTAGTAACTTAAAACAATAACCGTTTATTTTATTTTTTTCACAATTCCATTGTTGAGAATTTCTAGCAGGACTTATTGGGCACTTCTTTATGGAGGATCAGCTGGGCTTATTTTTGCGGAAAGTCCAAGACACTCTCTCACCTCCCAGGGCCTATCTCCGCATGACCTCTAATCATTCTGTGCCCTAGCATGGGCTTCTCTGATGCATGGCAGCTGGAATCCAAGAGGGAGGCAGTGGAAGCTGCTAGTCCTTTTACAGTCTATGCAACCAGAAGTCCCAGAATGTTACTTCCATCTCATTCTATTGGTCAGAGCAAGCTGCCAGATTCAAGGGGCGGGGGAAGAGGCTCCTCCTCTTTTTATTTACATTTATTTATTTATTTATTTATTTTTGAGACAGAGTCTCCATCACCCAGGCTGGGGTGCAGTGGCATGATCTCTGTTCACTGTAACCTCACCTCCTGGGTTCAAGCGATTCTTGTGCCTCGGCCTCCTGAGTAGTTGGAATTACAGGCATGCACCACCATGCCCAGCTAATTTTTTATATTTTTAGTAGAGATGGGGTTTTGCTATGTTGGCCAGGGTGGTCTCAAACTCCTGATCTCAAGTGATATGCCCACCTTGGCCTCCCAAAGTGCTAGGATTACAGATGTGAACCACTGCGCCAAGCCTATTTATTTATTTAACAGACAGTGTCTGGCCATGTGGCCCAGGCTGGCGTGCAATGGTGAGATCATAGCTCACTGCAGCCTCCAACTAGGACCATGGAGTGAGCCGCCACTCTTCCTATCAATGGGAGGAGCTGCATGGAATGGAGAAAACTGAGGGTGGTTGTATTTGGATAGCATCATTCTTACCCACCCCTCTTTCCACTTATTCAAATCTCCAAGACACACTCTTATCCTACTTCATGTAGAAAGCCTTTCCCATCATGCTAGTCCACGGGTGTCTTCTATGCTAACCCTACTCTTAGGGCACCTCTTATTATACACACTTGTTATTTTTGTCTTTAATCATTTACTGTCTTGTGACACGTTTTGTCACAAGTGTCACAAGACACTTGTTTCTGCCCTGTTGGCTCTTTGAGGGCAGAAAATGCAAGTTAGAGCTCCAAGGACACTCTGTATAGTTTGAGAACATAGTGGAGTCCCAACATGTGTGTCTGTGCAAAGCCGAAAGTCCCAGAAGTAAGGGCTGGGTGGAGAGAGTCACCAGCATATATCTGCCCTTGGGTTAATATTAGATCAGTAGCTCTTGGGTTAATATTAGGTCAGTAGAGCTCATTTCTAACAGAGTTCTCTGGAGTCTCCAACTGATCATTCTGAAAATTAAATAATTCTGACAGCCTAAGTGAGGCGTAGGTGATATAAACATCTACATCAGGAATAGCCAAATTTGTTCCCACTGGAATGGATCACCTGGAAGGCTTCTCCTTCCCAAATACCACACCCCCTCCATCCCCATCATGACACACTATTCCTTTGGGTCAAGCATTGCCCTCTTTTATGCTACAAGTACTACTGTTGGAGATGGAATGGGAAGGATAGGGTTTACATTTGACTCTCTGGTGTCTTAGTGCAAATGAACTGATAAGAGCAGTGTTTCTCTTTCTCTTGCAGAAGAGACTGGGGAAGCATGAACGTGCTGGAAGATTAGAGGCTACTGATGCTGAAGGAAGGAGAAATGAGGAGGAAGGGTCCCTGTGGACAAGTCATCTCCCTTAATTTTAGCCAGGCCAGTAGTCTAGGAGACATTCTGAATGATGCATTATTTTAGGCACCAGAAAGTGGCTAACATTCTCATGGACAGCAGGGAAAAATGAACACATGGGACAAGGGGAGATTGCAGCACCTGTGAACACGTTTGTGTAGGTCTGCAGTCAGTAGATGGATATCCTTCAAGCCTTTGGAATCCAATCTCTTGTGTTGTGATTGGAACTTTCCTCATTAGGTTTCCAATGGTAGAGGAACTCTGTGGGAGAACTGGCTATGCGAGCCACAGGAAGTGCATTAAGTATTGTTTTTTTTCAGTAGAACCGCTAAAGGAAGATCCACAGGCAACTGGGATGAGTATAAGAGCCACAGACTGACAAGACCTCCTCAGATACTCCTACTGACCAGTGGGAGCATTTCTACACCCCCCGAGTATGTTCTCTCTGCAACCCCCACCACTTTAAGTGTCCAGAATTGCCTTTTTGTGTCAAAACTTACTTTATTCCATTAATTAAGTGGCCAGAATCACCTTTTTGTTTCAAAACTTACTTTATCCGTCAAACAAGGCTTCCACAGCCCACCTCATGGCGAAGGATATAAGATATGTAAAAGATGATGGTTTCAACATATTTATTATCACAACTAGCAACTCTTTCTGCATTCATGTTGGCTGGCGTACAAAAAAGGGTGCTTTATAGGATTCTTGGAAATGTGTAGCGGATGCTGGCTCCAGGGGAGGTGGAATAGAGTGTGGCTCTGCCATGGGTCCCATAGGGTTTTAATTCTGCCTCTGCCACATGACCTTGAGCACACTGGAAAACCCTACTAGATGTGCAAGAAGGCTTCCTTATCTGTAAAGGGGAATAATAATACTTTTGTCACCGGGTTGTGAGTAATACATAAGTTAATATATGCCAACTTTCTAGAAAGTTTCCTGGCACAAAATTGTATTTAATAAATGATTTTTAAAACAAGCTTCTTTTGTGGGGTTAGTTACCATCCGATCATCTCATCACACTACGGTGCTTGTAGACCATGTGTATGCATTTTCTATTCAGTATCAAAAAATATACATAGATGCCTGTGACTCCTAATGATAGGGATTTTGGAAAGAACCACAAGAACTCAGTGTCATTACAAAACTCTTCTCTCCAAACTGGAAAGAGAAAAAAATACCTGGAAAAAATTAAAGAAAGACAAATCCCAAGCAAATGTGGAAAATTGCTGGAAATGAATGTGCTTACAGATGTCACTTTTCTAAAGGCAGTTGGATTCTTTAGTTTCACTTCACTCATTATATTAATATGTGCCCATTGCCAAGGATGTATGTGTAAGGCCGATAGCCTCGCTGGATAGCCTCGCTGGGAGCCGGATGGACAATACCCACCCCCTCCGCACCTGACAACACTGTTATCAGGAGGCCGGATGTCCTACTCAGCACCTGCCTTCTCCATGCGGGCTCCCCACACCCACTCCTGCATTCCACCCCAGCCCCACTCTCAGCACTAAATCATGTTCTCAGCCCCAAAATTCAAAAATCCCGCCGAGAGCCTGACCAATGGCAGCTTGCCAAGTCCAGGTGCAGTCTCTCTATGACCAATGCAGTTGCCCATGCTTTGTTTCCCCACTGACCAATCTATTGCCCTCACCCCCTATAAAACCCCACGCCCAGAACTGCCGGGCATGACTTCTCTGGTCCCTCTCTCTCTCTCTCTCTCTCCCTCCCCTGGGACCACAGAACCTCGCCCGGGAGCTAAATAAACTGGAATTTAATTTGTCTTGTGCTGGCCTCAGTTTCCTCATTTTGAACTCAGCAATAACCTTACAGTATGCTTCCAAGAAAGATAAAGGCAAGTTTCTTGGCATCTGCATCGCTGTACCCTGCTCTGAAAAACTCACTAGAGTCATTCTTGATGGCAATAGGAGATGTAAATGAAATGGCGCCCCTTTTAGTATTTGGTTGAGATGGTTCTAATGTTTGGTGGAGTCATTAAACCTTCTCCAAGCAATGTTCACAAAAATCAACAAGTTGTCAATTCTCGGCATCATTATATTTCTGTCAGTAGCCACCATCAGAGGGAAATGGAAGTCACATTTGCATTGCAGAGTGGCCTCAGTAAGAAATTAGGGCTGTAGCTCCACTTCTGGGGGGTGGGAGGGTTTGTCCAATCTCTTTACTGAGTTTTTAATCAAGTTGCTAGTCCACTCTTTCTTTTATGGAGCCATAGAAGTGTCTGTAATGAAAGATTAAAATGGTCCTGTGCAGTGGTTTGCAGTAGCTATGCCCAAATAAAATATGACAGCTCTCTTGTAGGGCCTATAGGTAAGCAGAGGGAGCTGATAACAAGCTGCATTATGCTTTCTGTTGTGCATACTGATTGCAAATTGTGTGGGTTACCCTGGATGCCATAAAAAAAAAAAGGTGTCTGTGTGAGAGTGTGAGAGAGAATTTCTTTCCCCCAAATGATTATGAACTTCATGAATAGCAAGCAATGGAGCATCGATGCTCAGATTTCCTGTAGCAGAGGGAACACACACACACAAACACACACACACGCGCACATTTACACACTGACAGGCTAATGGCTACTTTCCCAAAGAGTGGTTAGAAAGAAGTAGTAAATGGGACTGTGTTGATGCCAGGAGAAGACCCGGGCAAAGATCAAGATACCCAGCAACATATCGGATAACACATAATTGGCGGGTCACAGCCAAATGAGTGTAGTCATGCATCTCCGGGCAGGCCTTTGCTGGCGATAAAGACACTTGTAAACAATTCAGTCCCAGAACATGGCAATAATATGTTGATCCGGCGTGTAATGAGGTGTTCCTGGAATCAATAAGCAGTCATGGAGAGCAGGGAGCAAGGGCAGCGGCTGTCTTTTTGATGACCTTTCCTCACCACCAAGGACCTCATCTCCCCTGAAGAGGACTTTTCTCATTTTGCAGCAAGCTCCGAGTGTCAGAACTTCCATTCGCAGCCGGCAAATGAACAGCCAGGCCCTGCATGCTAATGAAGTCCAGGCTATTTTGCACCTTTTCATCCGCACATTATGCTCTTGACTCTGGAGAAGGTGGGAATTAGGCCGGACCCCGGTGTCAGACTGCCTGATGGCTCGGCTCCGGAAAACTGGTAATTGAAGCTGATGACTGATGCGAGGGAGGCCTGAATTTGGAAATAAACAGTTTCAAGCACTGCATGTCATTTCTAGAGAGACTGCTGAGAGAATGGAAATGAGCTTCGTTTCTTGAATCTAATGCAGTTTCTCAGCAGGAAAAACACCGTCTTTTAGACAACAATGCCAGTCATTAAGATTTAAATGTTCTGGCGATAATAGAAGAACTGGCCTTCCTGTTCACAAACAGCACTTATGTAAATGTCTTTCAACACCCAGATCTTCATTTAATCCACGCCCAAGAAGATAACTGTGTCGGAAAGCGGAACCAAATGCAATTCGGAGTCTATAAATATCGTTCATAAGAAGAGAGAGGAAAACAGTAAAACTGTTTGCCAACATATCACATAGCATTGCCTGTCAGCGCGGGAGAAAACAGCAGCTCTCTGTTGAAACAATGAAAGCACATTCAGAAGTCCACATAAAAACACCCTGACACTGCACTTTGACTGATTATTTTTGTACTGCTGTATTTCATTCCAAATAATATGCCACCCTTTTAATGTGGAAATGGCATATTTCCTACCTTATATGCAGAACCCGTATTTGAACAGTGAATCCTCATGTTCTATGCTGCAGGAGAAGCCCAAATCTAGACCCCTTCGCTTGCCATCTTTTAAAAGAAGCTCTTTTATCGAATATTTAATTTTCTCTTAGCATCACTAGGTTGTCACAAAACCACAGACTAAACACAGCAAATTGTCTTAGTCCCATCTCCCCAGTCTGCTGAGATTAATTGGACATTGTTTGTTGTATGCAAAAAGAATGACTCATAACCCAAACACAGGCTTTTGCGTTTTAAGAGGCTTTAAAAATCATTTTTACTAGACATCCCTCCAGCCCAGTTCTTCCCGGGCAGGTAAAACACCTTCAGGGAGAATATTACGAGCCCAGCGAAGAGGAGAAAGAGGCCACTGTTATTTACCATGGCAGGCCGGGAGTGATTCATGAATAACCATCGGTTTGCTTTGTTCTCGCTTCCCTTCCCTACCAGAAGTGAGGTTTTGATATTTCAGGCCCTTTTCAATTTAATGGTGACATACAGGATTCTCACAGGCAGTCTCTGGTTTGTTAGAGACATCAAGGATATCAGTACAACTTGAGAGAAACCGAAGATGGCTTGGGTGTTATTGTCACTTCCGTTTAAAGGGAGCAAACCTATCTTGCAAAGGATCAACACTGAATTATTTCCACGTTTCAAAAATATAGATAAGTAATACATTTCTAATAGTATACTTGAGGTTACTAGATAGATCAATGAATATTCAGCAATCCTTTGCATGAAATATATGAAACTCAGTGAGAAAAAGGTTATATCTTGCACACACGCGCCCCCACACACAGGCACACCTATTCCTCACTATATGACAATGTTGCTCCGTTCTGACATTATTCTTGTGTCTCATGGGGCCTCCTACGACTTAATGGCTAAAAAAGAGGGAGAAAATTGGGGTCACTACAATCTGATAATAACCACAGGGTTTTCTGTGTATGGTTTACACATACACTAGGAATGCAATATTCGTATAGTGATTCCCTCCAGGTTCAGAGCACCGAACGTGTTGATTTCTTTTGGAAAAGCTTTTACGTATATTTCATCCTTGGATTCTCATCACAAGCCCATGGTACAAAGATCTATTTTATCAACATTGCAAGAAAAGGAAAACAGACAGTAACGATGTGATTTTTCTAAGGTCAACAGCAAATACAACAGCGAGGCCAGAGTCAGAACTTTCTGTTTGTAAACATTTGTCATGTTGTTCTTCTCTATAAATCCACGCTTCCCTGTGTAGATGCTATCAATACAGAAAGTTATGCTGTGTTAGGCTATTTCTACTTTTATCTATCACGAGTACCACCTTTTCTATTACTGTTATGAGGTTGAAATTATTCTTACTTCCAAGACTTGCAACTCCCAATTGTCCTGAGAAAGAATAGCTGGAGCAAGATTTTTCCAGTGTTTATTGGCCACAGATAGTGACTTCCGTAGTAACAGCATTGCGTTTGTGTGGAGAGCGTTACCTGGACCAGAAGGAATGACTCAGCATAGCTTTGGTTCAAATCCTGGCTCCATCATCGTATCAGTAATAACAGAAAAGCAGAGTGGGTTTGCTCACGTAACCAGAATTCTAGACGTAAGTAATCTAGGGTAGAGAACAGGCCCCACGATGCTGTCAATGTCCTGGATTCCTTTTATCTTTCCAGGCCACCTTTTTTCACCGTCCTCCCATGGCTGCTGCAGGAGGAGGAAGGGAAAGGCCGAAGAACCACTCCTCCTTTCAAAGAGCCTTTTGGGAAACAGCTCCACCCTCAACCTGCAGCTGTAATGCATTGGCAGCAATGTGATCACATGGCTATTCTACCTACAGGGAAGGCTGGGGAGTATGAATTTGAAGCTGCACACAGTTACGGCTCCCATTAAAGTTTGGATTATTTTACTAAAGAAGAAGAGAACAGATACTGTGTAATTAATTGGAAGAGTTTGCTGCCACAAACACTTACTAGATGTGTGAATTCACTCTAGTTCTCTAGCTTCTAAGCCTCAGTTTACTCATCTGTCACCTCGGAAAAATATTGGCTCCTTCCTCACTGTTATATTAGGGATGAATTGTGAAGATAAAATGAAACAGTTCACGTAAACTGCCTGTTATAGTTCTGGGCACACAAATGTTAAGAAATGGTAATTTAAGAATTAAGGCATGAAAATATGTTCAGGCTTACTAGAGACTGGGGGAATGCAAACTAAAACACCAACAAGATGTAATTTTTTTTTTCCTTTCCAAATGACAAAAATTAAAGTGAACAATAATGTTTCATGTTGGCCAGGTCATGGGGAAATGGTACTTTCCTAAACTACCAGTGAGCTGTAACTGGGATGACGTTTTTGGAGGTTACATTCGACAGCAGTCCTTCTTCTTTGTCCTTCCTCAATCCACTCTAAGTAGATATTTGCACAAATTTATAAAAAGACCTGTCTAACAATGGTCACTGAAGCACTGTTCGCAATTAAAGAAAGAAAAAACTGAACCCATCCAAAAGGGGAACGTTTAATTAAAACATGGCACATCCATGCCATGGCTCTCTAGGTAGCAGTTTAGAAAAAGGAAGATCTGTTGGCATATAGTGGCAAGGAAAGAAGGAAAAGAAAAATGCCAAGATCCTTTTAAGTGAAAATAAGTTGCAAAATACTGGGAGAATGATGTCAAATTTTTAATGCATACTCCATACTGCCCCCAAGTCACTTCTCTTTATCTCTATCTCTGTTTCTGTCGTTCTCTCTATATATAGTGTGGATAGATAGATACATAGATAGATAGATAGATAGATAGATAGATAGATAGATAGATAGATAGATGGAGTACATATGTAGGTATCCATACATAGATACTAGTCTATATAGGTACGTTATCTATATAGATATAGAAACTTGTGATTGTATAGCTAATAGTCTGGAAAGGTATGCACCAAACAAGTCATGATCACCTCTGGGACCTGAAGAAGTGGAATATCAAATTATGGCCTGGTCTGTAATGATTTACCTAAACGACTTTGTAAATGTACATTTTGATTGCAATATGAGAGGTATTTGAGAGGTAGTTCTCTACAGATCTCATGTTTCTGCAAGTCTTGTGAGCAAAGGCACTGACAGGTTTTGTTCTAGACTATCTTTTCAAATATGTTCATATAGTGAATAGCCCTGGAAGATAGAGACAGGATCTCCCTCTGAGGAGGGGCAGATTTGTTTGCTGTGCAGTATAATAAAAATAATGTCTCCTTCCAAGACAAAGTTTAAACAGGGTTTGCTTAGAGTCCTTTCATGAGATTGAGGTTTACTAGGCTAGGATTTCTCAGGTCTGATGCAAATGCACTGTGTGTGCAGCTTCCACCAGGGATAATCTCCACGTCTCCCCTGTGGGTCTTTAGAGTTAAAGGGAACTGATACAAACATGAAGCTTATGATTTCTGTGAATAATGAAGTCCTTTGTCTCTGACCTTGGATCTTGCAGCATCCATGAGATGCTGGGCTATTATTTAATGGCAGGCTAAAATCATAGACTCTTCAGAGTTTTGATAATTATAATGTAAATATTGCAAAGTATTATTGTACTTTGCAATAAGTGTACAATAAGTGTACAATTGATGAATCTTCACAAAGTGAACTCACTCATGTAACCAGTGTACAATAAGTGTACGATTGATGAATCTTCACAAAGTGAACTCACTCATGTAACCAGCACTAGATCAAGAAAAAGAACATTAGCAGCATCGCAGAAGACCCCCAGATGTGCCCTTTAGTCAATAGCTTCCCAAGGATAACCACACTTCTATCTAGCAGTGTGGATTAATTTTGCTTGTTTTTGAATTTTGCATAAATTGAATCATACAAAATGTACTCTTTCATGTCTGAGTTCTTTTGTGCAATGATGTTTATAAGATTCACTTGTATTATCTCATGTAGTTATGGTTTGTCATAATCATTGCTGTGTAGTATTCCATTGTGTCAATAAATGACAATTTATGTGTATTTTATTGTTGATGGACATTTGCATTGTTTCTAGTTTTTTACTATATAGTTATTTTTTATAGGCAAGTGTATTTACATTTTACTTGTATGATTTTTATTATGGAATTTTCAAACATGACCATAAATAATAACAATGGTATAATGATTCCCGAGACAACCGTGGCCCAGCTTCAAGTATTAACTTCTGACATTTTGTTATAATGAAATTGTAATTGCAGTTTTAAAATATTTAAAAGGGAATAGGCCAACTTTACTCTCCCCTGAATTACTTTTAAGATGGAAGTATTTTACTCTCTTCTCTATCTTGAAATCTCTGTGGTGAAAGAATAACACCAACTGACTCTCATGATGACCTCACCCTGTCTCGTAGCTTTAAATTCCATCTACATCTGGTTGACATCCAAGTTTATTTTTCCAGCTGAAATACCTCTTATGAGCTTGACATCTCTGCTTGGATATCATTTTGGATCTGGTTCCTGAGCAGCAGACCTTAGATGAGGATTTGTGTACACGTGATCCATTAGGAGCTACTCTTAGGAAACTAGCACAGGAATGGGTGAAGCAGGACAGGACAGAGAAGGTGAGGAAACCAAGCAAAAAGTGATCTCAGGCAAAGTTCCACAGAGGGTGGCTTTAATCTGATCTCGCAGGGCTGTTCACACCACAGTGTTGGTAGTTTGTCCCAATGCAAAAAAATGGGAGCTGGGCTATTATATTCCTGCATTTATCAGCCATTGGTCAGCTGTTGCTCTGGAGAAACATAAACTCCCAGGCACCGTAGCTTGGCACCAGGGCACCAGCAGTCTGCTACAGAGTCTATTAGACATCGCAAACTTAACAGAGCCTCAACTTCTGGACTCCTTCCCTCACTTCCACTGATCTCCCAAACCCATCCACTTAAACTTACTAGATGCTGCAAACAGTGGTTATACCTTGGAGTCATCAGTGAGTCCTCTCTTTTTATCACACTCTTGTCAATGCATCAGGGAATCAGGTTGGCTTCACCTTTAAAATGTATCTAGATCTTCTCATCACCTCCACGGCCACCCCTGACTTGAGCCACATCATCTCTTGCTTGAATTACTGCCGGAGCCTCCTAGCAGGGAGGAGAGTCCTCTCAACATAGAAGTAATCATATTAGTCTGATCAAAACCTTTCAATAGGTTCCCATTTTCTTCAGAGTAAAAGTCAAGATCCTTACAAGGCCATGCGTAATCTGCCCCTCCCCTCTGCTCTACCACCCTTCCCTCTTACCGCCTCTCCTTCTATACTTCCTGATACTCCCTCCCTCCTGCTGCACTGGTCTCCTGGCTGTCCCTCAAACACGCCAGTCCCGAGCCTGTCTTACTGCCCTTGCATTACCTGTTCCCTCTGCTGTTCTTCTTTCCTCCCATGTAACTGCATGGCTTCCTCCTTCAAGTCATCTTTTCAAAGAGATCTACCTGAACAACACATTTTAAAGTTGCAGCCATTCCCCTGTGCCCCTCATCTCTCTTATCTGTGCTCTTTTGCTTTTCATTGCGTACCATATAATTGACTTTCTTTATTTTCTCTCTTTTTTTTTTTTGAGAAGGAATCTCACTCTGTCACCCAGCCTGGAGTGCAGTGGCGTGGTCTTGGCTCACTGCAACTCTACTAGATGCTGCAAACAGTGTTTCCCTTATATGGTACTGCATCATACCCAGGTTTGAGTGACTCTTGTGCCTCAGCCTCCTATGTAGCTGGAATTACAGGCATCTGCTCACCACGGCTGACTAATTTTTGTATTTTTAGTAGAGACTGGGTTTCACCATGTTGGCCGGGCTGGTCTTGAACTTCTGACCTCAAGTAATGCACCCGCCTTGGCTTCCCAAAGTGCTGGGATTACAGGTGTGAGCCACCACGCCGGCCATAATTTATTATATATATTGTTTACTATCTGTCTCTGCCCACTAGAATGTAAACTCCGCAAGGGCAATAATTCCTGTGTTTAGTTCACTGATACATATCAAGCTCCTGAAATAGTTCAGACCCATAGTCTACGCTTAATATTTGCTGAATGAGTGAGCCTCTGTAAATCTCAGTATGTTGATACTGTCTCAAAGGAATATGCTTATATTTATAGTCCAGGAGCCTTTCAAGTTGTACCCCTGCAGTGACCAATCATTGGATATGGACTGTCCTCAGAGAGGGGCTGAAGCTTGGGCCAGGCAGCTGCCGTCAGCTAATGGCTATTTCTGGGGAGAGACCCAAAAGTAAGTCCTAAGGAGGCAAAGTGCTGTCCACCCATGCAGTGCATGCGCCGGTCCAGAAGCAGGAATCTGGGTAGTGTCATAGCGTCCTCTACAGAATGGGCTTTGTTCCTCTCAGGTTCACTTGCTGCCGTGTAAATTCAGCCTTCCGGGATTCTCCATGTTTTTTCCTGGGGAAACTTACAAGAGGAAAGTTACCAGGATAAACTACAGCTCCTGGTAATATAGCTATCTTGGGACTGAAGCTGATACTCATCTTTTCCTTCCCCCATTCTCCATTCTAGATTTCCCTCAGACTCAGCCAGCACCTGTCCTGGTCTAGGTAATCTCCCTGTTGGGGTAACCCAGACCTTTGTCCCTGAGGAGTCTGAGCCTCAGGTCTCCATGCCCTTCTGTGACTATGGCTGCTATACTTGTCCGTTTACCATTAAAACTGGGCAAGGGAATACCTAGAAGCACTCAGTGGATGCTGCACACATTCCTCCCTGCCTTCACTGCTTACCAGCAGACCTGTCTCTTTGTGATGATCAGGGTTAATTGATGCTTTCCAAAATGGTGACTCCTGTCCTTGCTTGTTGGTCTCTTGACATGAGGAGCCCAAAGTTGGCATTCACAGCTTAAAGTTTAGCGATATACTTACATCCTCTGGTGGAAGTGTTCCCCTTCTAAGAAGCAGGATGTCTACACCCATAGAAACTAGGTCTGAAGAGATGAGAAGCACATATTTCTAAATAAATTACTGGAAGTGAGGATATGTGAGGCTACCTCTATATTTAGCCCTTGGTCCCCAAATCTATTTATTTCATCTACTGGGGATGCAGTACCATATAAGGGTCATTGACTTAGGGTGTGTGCCATATTCTGGAAAACAGCCTCATCGTTGTAAGATATTATCTCTCAGCCAGCACATTGGCTTTGCCTTGAGCAGGTGATGTAACTCCTTGATCAGGCTGGCAGCTTCCTCGTGATGTTGAATGCAGCAGGACTTGTAGACCCCATGGACATAAAACCGCTGCTGCATCACTTTTGCTCTAAAGTGAGCTGTCTTGCATCACTTTTGCTTTAAAGTGGACTGTCTTGCATCACTTTTACTCTAATGTGGACTGTATAACATTTTTGTGTTGCTATAACAGAATATCTAAGACTGGGTAATTTATAAAGGAAAAATATTTAGCTCATGATTCTGGGGTTGGGAAGTCAAATATTATGTAGTTGCATTTGGTCAGTGTCTGCTGAGAGCCATGTGCCGCATCATAACATGGTGGAGAAGTGGAAGCAAAAGTGTGTGCACACAAAGAGGACAAAACATGAGAGGCAACCACATGTTATTTTATTTTATTTTCTTCTTATTGTTTTCTTTGGTGTTTTTTGTTTGTTTGTTTGTTTGTTTTGAGATGGAGTCTTGCTCTGTTGCCAGGCTGCAGTGTAGTGGCGCAATCTCGGTTCACTGCAACCTCCGCCTCCTGGGTTCAAGCGATTCTTCTGCCTCAGCCTCCCAAGTAGCTGGGACCACAGGTGTGTGCTCCAAACCTGGCTAATTTTTGTATTTTTAGTAGAGATGGGGTTTCACCATGTTGGCCAGGATCGTCTCGATCTCTTGACCTTGTGATCTGCCCTCCTCAGCCTCCCAAAGTGCTGGGATTACAGGCGTGAGCCACCATGCCTGGCCTCTTCTTATTGTTTTTTCAACGGAGTTTTGCTCTGCCACCCAGGCTGTAGTGCAGTGATGTGATCATGGCTCACTGTAACCTCAAATTCCTGGGCTCAAGTGATCCTCCTGCTTCCCCCTCCTGAGTAGCTGGGACCAGAGGCATGCACCACCATGCCTAGCTTATTTTACTTTATTTTGTAGGAATTGGGTCTCACAATGTTGCCCAGGCTGGTCTCGAACTCCTGGGCTCAAGGCAAGTCCACTGTCTTGGTCTCCCAAACTGCTGGGATTATAGGCATGAGCCGCCATGCCCGACAACCTCACTTTGTTAAGCTCTTGCTGCTACTAATCCACTCTCATGAGAGTGAAAACTCACTCAGTCCTGAATGGTTGCATTTATCCCTTCATGAGGGTGGATTCCTCATGACCCAAATACTTTTAGGTTCCATCATCTCTCAATACCATTATAGCCATCACCACCGTCCATCTCCAGCACTCACTTTATCTTGCAAAATTGAAACTCTGCACCCACAAAAAAATAACTGCCCATTTCTTTCTTTCCCCGGGTCCTGGCAACCACCGTTATACTTCCTGTCTCTGTGAATTTGACTACTGTGGGTACCTCATATAAGACTAATCATACCGTATTTGTCTTTTGTGTGACTGGGTTATTTCACTTAGCATCATGTCCTCAAGATTCACTCATGTCATAGTACCTATCAGAATTGTCAATGTCTCAAGTTATGTCATTGTGGTCTTTAGTTACCTTTCCCTGACCAGTAATTGTATTGAACACGTGTTCACATAGTTATTATCCATTTGGATATTTTCTTTTGGAATTACCTGTTCAAGTCTTTCGTCCATTTTAAGAACTGGGTTGTTTTGACTTTCTCTTCCTGATTTACAGGAGTTTTTGTGAATTATGTACATGAGTCTTTCGTTAGATACACAGGTTGAGAATATTTTTCCCCAGTGTGTGGCTTGCCTTTTCACTATATTAATAGTGAGTTTTTTTTGGTTTTGTTTTTTGGTTTTCTTTCCTCCAGGCAGATTCTCACTGTTTTCCAGTTTGGCCTCAAATCCCTGGGCTCTAGAGATCCTCTCACCTCAGTCTCCTGAGTAGCTGGGACTGCTGGTGTGCACCACTGAACCTGGGTAACGGTGTGTGTGTGTGTGTTTTCTGTGAGTAAAAGTTTTACATTTTCATGCAGGCTAATTTATTATATTTTTTCTCTAATGGTCTCTATAGTTTTGTGCCTTAAGAAATATTTCTCTACTCTAAGATAATGAAGATAGTCTCATATATATACATATGTATATGAATATATAAGACTATCTTCATTATCTTAGAGAAATATATATACATATATATATTTTTGAGACAGTTTCACTCTGTATATGTATATGTACACTCTGTATATGTATACATACATACATACATATATATATATATATATATTTTTTTTTTGAGACAGTTTCACTCTGTTGCCCAGGCTGGAGTGCTGTGGCGTGATCTTGGCTCACTGCAACCTCTGCCTTCCAGGTTAAAGTGATTCTCATCCCTCACCCTCCCAAGTAGCTGGGATTGCAGGTGTGTGCCACCACACCAGCTAATTTTTGTATTTTCAGTAGAGGCGAGATTTCACCATGTTGCCCAGGCTGGTCTTGAACTCCTGGTCTCAAGTGATCCGCCCACCTCGGCCTTCCAAAGTGCTGGGATTACAAGCATGAGCCACCACACCCGGCCATCTCCTACATAGTTTTAAAGGAACTTTATATGTTAACTTTCACATTTAGGTTTATGATTCATCTTAAAAATTTTTTTGTGTGTGTGAATGGTGTGAGGTAGGAGGTCAAGGTTCATTTTTAAGATATAGATTTTAAATTTCTCCATTATATTTATTGAAAATATTTTTCTTTCCCCTTTGAGTTGTTGAGCATCTTCACTGAAAATTAACTGATGGCTGGGTGCAGTGGCTCATGCTTATAATCCCAGCACTTCGGGAAGCCAAGGCAGGTGGATCACCAGAGGTGAGGAGTTTGAGACTAGCCTGACCAACATGGTGAAATGCCATCTGTACTAAAAGCACAAAACTTAGCAGGGCATGGTGGCAAATGCCTGTAATCCCAGCTACTCATGAGGCTGAGGCAGGAGAATCACTTGAATTTGGGAGGCAGAGGTTGCAGTGAGCAGAGATCACACCATTGCACTCCAGCCTGGGCAACAAGAGCAAAACTCTGTCTCAAAAAAAAAAAAAAAGGAAAAGAAAAGAAAATTAATTAACTTTATGGGTCTATTTTTTAACTCTAGTCTATTACTTTGATCTGTGTGTATGTCTTTGCACAGATGTACTGCTTTGTTTGTTTTGTTTTTTCTTGGCATAGATGCACTATTTTAATTCATGCAGCTTTGTAATAAGGCTTAAAATCTGCTGGTAGTATAAGTCCTCCTGCTTTGGTTTTTTTCTTATGATTGTCTTTGCTAATCTAGGGCCTTTGTATTTCACATACATTATAAAATCAACTTGTTGATTTCTAAAATAAAGCTTCCTAGAGTTTTGATTAGAAACATGGTGAATTAATAGCTCAGTTTAGGGTGAATTGCTACCTACAATATTGAGTTTGCCACTCCATGAAAATGGTATATCTCTCCATTTATTTAGGTCTTTAGTTTTTTTGAGTAATACTTTATTGTAGTTTAAATGTCTTGCACATATTTTGTTACATTCATTCCTGGGCATTTAATGTTTTTGATACTATTGTAAATGGCATTTAAAATTATTTTCCACCTGTTTGTTGCTGATATACAGAATAAAATTAATTTTACATATTGATTTTGTATCCAGCTGACTTATTGTATTTATTCATTAGTTCTAGTAAATTTTTATAGACTTTTTTGATTTTTAATATATACAATTATGATATTTGTGAATGAAGACAAACATTTCCTTTTTTCAGGTGTTTGTTCTTTTGCTTCTTGAATTTGCCTCTTCTATTTTATGGTATTTATTTTCCTCAAATGTGTGGTGGTACTTGAATATCTTCTGTTTTACAGGTTTCCTATCTTTGAGTCCTGTGTGTTTTAATGTGGTTTGTTTCTAGTGTTTCATGAATGAGATGCATAAATCTAGGACAACTCCCTAGTCTTCGGCCTAGGTAACAAGCTAGAAGCTATTTACCAAAATAGCAAATGGAGAGTAAGAGCAGGTTGGAGAGGAAAAGATGGAGACCTGAGAATTGGACACATTGAATTTGAAGTGCCAATCCAATCATCTGTAATGTTCAACAGGTAGATAACTAATACTTTGGAGAGGACAGACTGGTTTAGTAGCCATCAACATAGATGTGGAGTTGCATACATGAGTAGGAATGCTATCACTCACGGAGAGTGAATAGAATGGAAAAAGAAAAGGAGAGAGGATAGGGCCTTGAGGAGCACAACTTGAGTTGCGTCCCTTGGATTTGCTAATTAGGAAGTTATTCAAGAGAGCAGATTGAGCGACATTACAAAAGTCTTCTTGTGGTTGCAAGCGAAACACGGTGGGATGGAAAGAGGAAAAGAAAGAGGATGGATGTTTTAGGCGAGGGTAGGGTAATGGGGTGGGGAATGTGAGGCAGATGACAGTGGGTGAGAAGTAAATGAGTTATTTAAATGCAGACTGTACATTGTTATTTCTCAAATGGAAAGATATTCTGAAAATAATATTTGTGTATGTGTTAAAGAAAACCAAAGAGTGCCAAAGGTCTCCAATGAAAAGCAAAATCCCCTCAACAACTTTAAACTTTCTTTGATTTTCTATTTTCCAGTAGTTGCCTCCATAACTGTAATTAACATGGCCTCCCATTAGTTCTTGATTTTTTTCTTTCCACATTTTCTACTGAACTTGTTACATCAGATGAGGACTTGATTCATGTACACCCTTTCTTCATCTTCCCCTTCCAAGTTTTGGTAAGTAGATATTTTGTATGCGTCTGCTGGCTACATTTACCAATCGTTTTTTTCTCTCGTATTTTCTAATGTAAGCTACTTTGCAATGTATTACTGCTATCACATACAGTGGAAAACATTTGCTTTATCTATATGAGACCAGACACTTATATGTTACTTTTCTGGCTATAAATATTTTTTCCTTTTTTGGGCTGAATGCATTTTTCATGTTTGATTCAATCTGCATCACTTCAATTAAAGGACAAAAAGGAAAAAAAAAAAACCCACATGGGAATTCTTGTGTGTGTGAAATAGAAGGCTTATCAAATATTAAAACATACACACACATACACACAAAACCAAATTCAACACCTGAGTCTTCCTTTTATCCGAGTAACAAGGGAGAGAGACTCTTTGAAATCCTCCCTGTTTTTCATGTAAATGATCAAGATAGTTAGGTAGCAAATGATATTCAAAGTAGGCATCTTACAACAAACATGTTTGCTTTGATTTTGTTATTTCTAAAGGCTGACTGGTGCCAGAAAGAACAAAGTGATAAGGCAAAAACTGTCTTTTTGATCATTCCCCTTGTCCCATATTTTAGAGTGATGACGTGACACTAGACCGATTCTCTGGTCATTTAGGGAATTTTTAGAGATTCCCTGTCAGGGGCTAAGAGGGACTGGCAGGTGGGGAAGGATGAACTGTGTCATGGGGTCAGGTGTCCAGAAGTTCTGTGTCCTGTTTGTTAGTTGTTCTTTATGATATTTGGGGATTAAGCTGCTTAAGAAAGGGTTAGAGAAAACCAACCAGTTATTCTGATCTTGTATCTATTATCTTATTTTAATTTTTAACTTTTAATTCTTTACTTTTTAATGCTGTAATATTAAGTAGAGTAATTTATAAAAATCACCCACAAAGTCTTCTGCAAAACCTTAGAATTCAATTCCTACAGCCCCTTAAACCCTCATTGTCCCACCACTGACTATGTCAGGCCTATCTAAAAGTTGTACCATAACCAGAGACCCCATGGGCTTTCTTTTCTCTTTTATACTGCAGATGAAGAAATTAGAGTGAGTTTTCAGCATGTGTTAAATAGAAGAAAGAAAGGATACAGATGCCTTTATTCATTTATTTAGATACAGGGTCTGGTTCTATCGCCCAGGCTGGAGTGCAGTGATGCAATCGCAATTTACTGCAGCCTCTAATTTGTGGGCTCGTTATTCTCCTGCCTCAGCCTCTTGAGTAGATACCACACTTGGCTAATTTTTAATTTTTAAAATTTTTTTATAAAAACAGGACAGGGTCTTGCTTTGTTGCCCAGGCTGGTATTGAATTCCTGGCTTCAAGTGATCCTCTCTACTTGGCCTCCCAAAGTGCTAGGATTACAGGTATAAGCCGTTGGGACTCATCAGACATGAGATGCTTTGCTTAGGAATTTCCTAGTAACTGAGTCAGGAGGGCAGAAAAAAACAAGGTAAGACAAATTAAGCCAGGGCATTTTGAAACACACACACACACACACACACACAAGCACAAACCAGGGCACCAGGATAGAAGGATTAGTTTATAAGGAAGAATCTTTTCATTATTTGGAAAATTATTTCTGAGTCTTAAATATAGATGTGTTTAACAAGATTTTAATGTTGAAAATATTATTGAGAAAACTTACAAATATGGCCAAGTAATGGAAGATTTAATAATATATTAGTATCCAGGAATAAATGATTGGTTTCAATTATCTTAATCTTTGTACAGAGGACACAAAAGAACTTGGAACTTTAATCTTTTTGGCAAAAGGAACTCATATTTTAGTTTATTTACTTACTCACCTTTGGTGAGCAATGAGCTAAAGCTCTAATCCAATGTTGTTCAACAGGAATCTAGTGCAAACCAGACCTGTCATTTAAAATTATCTAGTAGCTGTATTATTAAAAAAAGAAAATAAACAGGTAAAATTGAGTTTATTAATATATTTCATTTAGCCCAACATATTAAAAGTATTTTCATTTCAATACATAAAATAAAAATTATTAAAGAGATATTTCACTTTTTTCATTCTAAGTCTTTGAATGCCAGTGTGTATTTTACACTTTTAGGACATCTCTATCCAGACACTAAATTTGTAATGATCGAAATTAAATGTATTTCTACCAACCCAATAAAGCTGTCTTTAGCAGAAAAATAGTTTTACCCTTCTTTAGTTTTTAAATTTAAATTAGTTGAAATAAAAGATTTAAAAAATCAGTTCTCACCATGTGTCAGTGTTCGACAGTCACAATGGCTATTGAACATGGTAGCCACAAGTGGCTGTTGACTACCATTTTAAACAGTGTAGCTCCCCGCAAAGGACACTCTTAAGATATTTATGTAGTCAAGCCCGTTGCCAGTCTTCCAGCAAGAACATCTTGGGTTAGAATATTTGTAGTTTGTAAACATCCTGCTGTTGTAGGCAGATTTGTGTTCTCCCAAAATTCATAGGTCAAAGCCCAAGTCCCAGTACCTCAGAGCATGACTGTATTTGGCAATAGGCCCTTTAAAGAGGTAATTAAGGCCAGGTGCAGTGGCTCACACCCTCTAGTCCCAGCACTTTGAGAGGCCGATTTAGAAGGACCGCTTGAAGCCAGGAATTTGAGACCGGCCAGGCAAACAAGGCCAAACCGTCTCTACTAAAAATATAAAAATCAGCTGGGCGAGGTGGCATGCGCATGTAATCCCAGCTACTCGGGAGGCTGAGGCAGGAGAACCGCTTGAACCCAGGAGGCAGAGGTTGCAGTGAGCCGAGATCATGCCACTGCACTCTAGCCTGGGCAACAGAGTGAAATCCTGTCTCAAAAATAAATAAATAAATAGGTTATTAAGATAAAATGAGGTCATATGGGTGGACCCTAATTCAATCTGACTGTGTCCTTTTAAGAAATGGAAACCCGGACACACAGAGACATCAGGGATGCCCTCGCACAGAGAAAAAAGCCATGTGGAGACGCAGCAAGAAGATGGCCATCTGCAACCCAAGGAGAGAGGAGGCCTCAGAAGAAGCCAAACTTGCCTCTGACTTTCAGCCTGTGGATTGTGAGAAATAAACTTCTGTTGTTTAGGCCATCCAGTCTGTGATCTTTTATTACAGCAGCACTGGGAAACGAATATAGTGACCCAATGTACAGAGGGTTAAATAAAATTCAGATAAGCTCACCATTTCAGAGGTGTTTCTCCTATTTAGTCACCAGTTTTATATTCAAGTGTCCCACAGATTCTTAAAGCTTGGCTTTCTGAAAACCAATTTAAGAAAAATACAAATCCACAGGTTTTTAATATTTTTTTAAACTGGCTTTGTGTGCGAGTTATTTATTGGCTGGGTGGCCAAGGTGTTGCGTGTGGTTTCCATTTGGAAGGTGAGGAGTGAGTGAGTCACACCAGAAAACCACAAACCCAGGGCTCATGTTCAAAATGAAGTGTCTGTGCCCATCAAGCAGAGCCTCTTGCCTTTGTCCATCACAGGCGTCAAGCCTCTTCATGGTCGCCAAAGTTCGTTAATGACGTTTGTATCTATGCTAATACAATCAGAAAATTATGCAGACCGTCTATTTCTTTCCAGAGAGAACAGGGTGATCAGCCATTAGTGATTCACACTGATGAGCCTCCACTAATTGCACAGAATGTAATTAGTGATTATATAATATTTGAGCTCTTGCAACTGTCATTAATGTCCACGATTCACCAGAGATGGGTCCTGCTGAATGGAGTATGATTGCTGCATGCTAAATCTAGTTAATCCGAGGCATGTTAATCAGCACAGGGTGCTCTTTAGGCAGTGGTTAAAAGCACTGGTGACCTCAGGAAAAAAACCCCTGCCATCCGCCAAAGTCTGAATTGCATACAATAGAGATCCCTTTCACAAGGGAAATTTAATAATTAAATGGCCTGGAAAACTTGAGGGCAGAGTTATCAGATGGTTTTAACACATTTAGATTTTTTTTGTAACAGATATGGTGATCAAAATGTTGTATTGGTGCTAGCATTAATTTATGATATATTAGACTATTGATTCAGAGTATGCGATGTGTCAAAGTTATGATGGATTTGCCATGTGGCTAAGGAGAACTGGATTAAAAAGTAGTTATTTCTAAGAGGAAAGATGATTATATATAATTACCCAGAGCCGTATTCGATGAAGCATAGTTTCAAACGTTCATTTTATGGAACAAAGTTTTAGAAGTAGTAACATTACAAGTTATTCTGCTTCCTGTAATAAAAGTTGGGTTCTAAAATAGATTCACATAATCATACATTTCACCGTGTTCTGAGTTACAGTACATTTTTAAGACTTTTTGGCAGATGCTACAAATATATATGTATATATGTATTTTTTTTTTTTGTCACCTAGGCTGGAGGACACTGGTGCAATCATGGCTCACTGCAGCCTTGCCCTCCTGGACTCAAGCAGTTCTCCCATCTCAGCCTCCCGAGTAGCTGGGACTACAGTGACCACAAGTGCGTGCCACCACCTCAGCTGATTATTTGTTTATTTTGTAGAAATATGGTCCCACTATGTTGCCTAGCTGGTCTTGAACTCCTGGGTTCAAGTGATCTTCTGTCTTGGCCTCTCAGAGTGCTGGGATTACAGATGTGAGCCACTGTGCCCAGCCCCTTCCCTTCTTATCCTCCATCCTACCCAGCCCCCATCACCCTAAGAGAAGGTAACCAGCTGCCAGGACTTCCAGCAGCCTCTTTATATGTGTGGCAAGCCCTGAGTAGTTCTCGCCTAGATATGTAGTTTTTACCAGTAAATTTATGTGAATTAAAATCTTTTACACCAACCATAATTTGTGTTTTAAGTGACAGTACATATAAACAGCTGTTTCCAATGCAGAATTGTACAGGTTTACAAATTTCCAGGGCCTGAGTAATTTAATATGGTCCAGTTTTTCATAAAATAATATGGTTGTTGTAGATTCTAAGGAAAATAGCAGCTTGTGATTTATGTGACTTCCTCCTGTTTATGTATTTTATATAAATAGTAAATACGTTGGCATCTTTGTTTTGTAAGGTGCTTTCTAGTGGTTGTTTAAGCAGCTCAAAGTCCTTTAGGTCTTGTTTGCCAGACACTGAGAAAAGTTCTGCTAAATAATAGGGCCAACCGAGGTGACTCATATAGGTAATCACAGCACTTTGGGAGGCTGAGGCAGGAGAATTTCTTGAGACAAGTAGTTCAAGACCAACCTGGGCAACATAGTGACACCCTGTCTCTACAAAAAGTAAAAATAAAAATTAGCTGGGTATGGTGGTGTGAGCCTGTAGTCCTAGCTATTTTGGGAGGCTGAGGCATGAGGATGGCTTGAGTCCAGGAGTTTCAGAATGCAGTGAGTTATGATTTTACTACTACACTCCAGCCTGGTGACAAAGTGAGACCCAGTCCCTAAAAAACAACAACAGCAACAAAAAACAATAGCAATAATGACAGGAACTTGTATTGCCACTTACTCTATGTCAGGCACTGTGCCAAGCTTTCTGCGGTAAGAACTAGTGTCATTCCCAGTTACCGATGAGGAAAATGTAGCTTAAATGGCAGAAGGATCACTTGAGGTCAGGAGTTTGAGACCAGCATGGCCAACATGGTGAAACCCTGGCTCTGCTAAAAATACAAAAATTAGCCGGGCGTTGTGGCAGGCACCTGCAATCCCAGCTACTCGGGAGACTGAGGCAGGAGAATAGCTTGAACCTGGGAGGCAGAGGTTACAGTGAGCCAAGTTCGCACCATTGCACTCCAGCCTGGGCAACAGGAGCAAAACTCCATCTCAATATATAAATATACATACATATATGTTACATATATATTTTAAAATTACTTATATATATAATTAAACCAAGTTGAAAAAGAAATCAAGTGAAAGAATGTTTAGGACTGAATGATAATGAAATCCTACTTTTCAAAAGTCTAAAGTTGTGATTCATAACTAAACATGGCACTTAAAAGGATTTTTTTTAGCTTTTAAATACATTAATTAGGAAACCAGAAAGGTTAATAATAAATATATGAATGTTCAACTTACAAATTTTGAAAAGGCACAACAAGGAAAGTCCAAAAGAAATGAATAAAGGACAGACACTCATAATATGGAGAAAAAATTAAATATGAGTTTTCAAACAAAAAACTAGTTCATTGAAAAAAATTGGTAATGTAGTCTGACTTTTGATTTCTGCAAATGAAGAATAAGAAAGGGCAAATAACTACAGACACTCTAGGAATCTAAATAAAGTAAAATAATAATATATATGTATGCCAGTGGGTGAAAACTCTTACAGAAGTAATTGAATTCCTAGAAAATGTATAATATCCCAAAATTAGTGTAAGGAGAAAGAGAGAACTCATAAAACCGATAAATATCAACTAAATTAAAATTGGCCAAAGGCTTATTTTTTCCCAAACCACGTGATATGGTTTGGCTTCATCCCCACCCAAATCTCATCTTGAATTGTAGTTACCATAATCCCCATGTGTTGTAGGAGGGACCTAGTGGGAAGTAATTGAATCATGGGGGCAATTTCCCCCATGCTATTCTAGTGATGGGGGTAAGTTCTCTTGAGATTGGGTCACTTTATAAGGGGCTTCCCCCTTCTCTGGGTTCTTATTCTTCTCCTTGCTGCTGCCATCTGAAGAAGGATATTTCTTTTCCCCTTCTGCCATGATTGTAAGTTTCCTGAGGCCTCCCCAGCCGTGCTGAACTGTGAGTCAATTAAACCTCTTTCCTTTATAACTTACTCAGTCTTGGATATGTCTTTATTAGCAGTGTGAGAACCGACAAATACACCTCACATGCCTAGATGGTTAAGGTGAATTCTAAAAATAAAATTTCAAGGAGCAGCTAATTCCTCTTAAATATAAGGGGTTCCAGAAAATAGTGGAAAGAAAAAAAGCTACCTGATCCATTTTATGGCATCACTTTGGCTACCCAACTTGATTGAGGACAATACAAAGAAAGATTATAGGCCCATTTCATTAATGAACATAGATGCAGAAATCCAAAACAAACCCAGTCAACTGAATCTAACAGTATGTAAAATATTTCAGAATCAAGTAAGGTTTATCCCAGGAAAGTAAGGATGGTAGCTTTAACATAATAATAAAGTAGAGAAAATCGTGATTTTTCTTAGTTGATTCAGAAAAAGTGCTTGTTAAGTTTCAATACCCATTTATGATAAATTTAGGAAGTTAAGAACAGAAGAGAACATCTCTTGGCTGATACAAGTTTTATACCCAAAGTTGCAGCAATCATTATACTTAACAGAGATATTTAAACTCATTCTCTTTAACATAAAGACATTGTGGAATGAGTAAACCAGGGGTTCATTAGACTGGAAGATGCCAGGTACAATTAGTACAATAATACCATAATGAACATACCAGGATTCATCTACTAAATGCTTAGATGAATGCTACATGCTGAGATTCTCATTCTTCTTTTGAAGCCTTCCAGAAAGCTAGAAGTCAAATCCTCACCATCCAAGTGGAAGACTGGAAGACTCCATTCCTGGAAATCTGGGCAGCACTAAAAGAACAACCCAAAGATGCATCATTGGAAGGTTTGTCAACAGAGAACCTACCCTGATCATTTCAGAGTGAGGCTGAAAGTCAGCAAACTCCATATCAAAACACCAAGGATAAATAGGACACCATGAACAATTCTGAGCATAGGAATTTGGAGTCCCAGAAAGAGGAGGAGAAAAGAATGAAGCAGAGGCAATATTTGAAGAGATTGTGGCTAAGAATATGACAAAGCTGATCAATGATATTGAGCCACAGATTTAAGAAGTTCTATAAACCTCAGATAGGATGAATACAAAGAAATCTCAGGATAGCATGCTGAAACTCTTGAAAACTGAAGACCAAGAGAAAAATCTTAAAAATAGCTGAGGAGGATGGTGGTGGTGGTGGTGGATTAACCGTTTCATTCCATAATTTCTGTTGAAAAATTAACTATGTCTAATTGTTGCTTTTTTGAAGGTAAAGCACTGAAAGGAAATAACTGCAAATCAGAATTCTATACCCAACAAAAATATCCTTAAAAATGAATATGAAAGGACAATGTTTGAAGGCAAACAAAAACTGAGATAATTTTTTTTTTAATCAAAAACACCTTAAAGGCAGGAGGAAAATTATCTCAGAGGAAAACACAGAAATGCAGGAAGAAATGAAAGCTAGAAGAAACAAAGCATAAGAAATAGTAAATATACCTGGAAAGTCTAAATTACTGGTTCTCATCTGAAGTCGGTTTTTCCTCCTGGAGGACATTGGCACTGACTGGAGACGCTTTTAAGGCCCATAACCTGGGATGGGGAGGATGCTACTGGCATCTAGTGGGTGGAGACTGGGGATGCTGATAAACATCTTACAATGCCTAAAGCAGCTCCTACACAAAGAAGTATCTAGCCTAAAATGTCAACAGTGCCAAGTTTGAGAAACCCTGATCTAAATGAATATTGAATGTATAAAACACCAAAAATAATATTGTCTTGTGAGGTTAAAATACTTAATTAAAAGCCAAAAATAGCATAAAAGTTCAGAGAGAGTAAATGGAATTAGTGATCTAAAATTCTTTAATTGCCTGAAAATTGTATGATACTAATTTATAGCATTTTGATCCTGTAGATTTATCAGAGTCTATTAAGGTGCATGTTGTAATCTGTAGGTCATAAAACAAATAACGAAAGAAGGCATAACTTTTAGTAATAGAGGATAAAAATGGAATAATTTCTGTTTTTGAAAATTCCATTTAATGGAATAATTTTCCATTAATGTAATCCAAAAGAAAACAACAACAAAAAAAAAAGGCAAAAGAAATAAACAATAGGTAGGACAAATAGAAAAAAAATAGTAATACGATGGTCTTAAAACCAAATATACTAGTGTATGCATTAAATACAAACAGACTAAATGTTTTAATTAAAAATCAATATTGTCATAGTGCATCAAAAATTCAATGTTGTGGTGCTAAAATAAGACATAGCTGTAATATTAGGACACAGCAAATGTGAAAAATATAAGTCTGGAAAAATATATCATGCAAATACTAACAAAAAGAGAGCTGGTATAGCTGTATTTTAAAATTAAATTAAATTTAGTTTAATTCAATTTAATTTATTTCAGGTTCCAAGTTACATGTGCAGGATGTGATGGCATCTCACGCCTATAAGAATGATGATTATTAAAAAGTCAAGGAAGAACAGATGCTGGCAAGATTGTGGAGAAATAGGAATGCTTTTACACACTGTTGGTAGGAGTGTAAATTAGTTCAACCCTTGTGGAAGTCAGTGTGCCAATTCTTCAAAGATTTAGAACCAGAAATACAATTTGACCCAGCTATATGAATACTGGACAACCAACTTTAAGAAGGAGGAATTATTCAAGATAAAGGGGAAACTTCCACAATGATAAAATGTTTAATCCAACAGGAAGGCATAAGAATCCTAAGTTTGTATGTAGTTAATAACCTAGCTTCAAAATATGTAAAGTGATAGAACAAAAAAATGACATCATAATCGTAGTTATAAATGTTTAAAAACTTTCACTAATGACAGAACAAAGAGAAAGAAAAAATGAGTAAAATTCTAGCTTTGGACAACCAACATGGCCTAAATAACATATATAGAATACTTCAAACAAAAATTGGAGCTAGACATACTTTTCAGGTATATTATATGAAACATTTAACAAAAATGATGATAAGTTAGGGTCATAAATCAAGTTTCATTTCACAATATTAAAAACATAGAGAGCATATTCTCTGACCAGTGGAATTAAGCTAAATATCAATAACAAAAGATAATTAGGAAAATCTCTATTGGAAATAAAGCAGTATTCTTCTTGATCTTCTAAATAACCCATAGGTTAAAGAAAAAAAATCACAATGGGCACTGGAAAATATTATGAACTGAATAACAGTTAAATATGGCACACGAAACTTGTGAAAGGTAGGTAAAGCTGTTCTTAGAGGGAAATGTGAAGCTCCTGATGCATACTTTATAAAAGACAATTTGTGATCTAATTCTCTCTGTCATGAAGTCAAGAAAAAACATTGAATTAGACCTAAAGAAAATGGACAGAAAGAAGAAAGATAACATCAGAAATTAATTAGATAGAAAAGAGGCATAACAGAAAAAATCAACCCAGAAAAAAGATAGCTCAATGAAAAAACTTAACGAGTCATTAGACTTCTGATAAGACTTAATCAGAAGAGAAAAGCCACAAATTACTACTTATCAACAATGAAAAAGAGACCATCACTACAAATCTTTTTCATATTAGAAAGATCTTAAAGACCCTTTTGAACAACTCATGCCAATAAGTTTGGAATTCAGATGAATTATACAATTCATCTAATTTTTCAATTTCCTTGAAAAACACAAATTACCAAACATGAAAGACATATGATGAAATAGAAATCTGTAGTCCTTCTAGATTTATTAAAGAAATTGAATTTGTAATTCAAAAACTTTCCAATAAAATGCCAAGACACATGGCTTCACTGCTGAAATATTTCAAATGTGTAAGAATGATATAGCATACATTTACATAAACTCTCTCAGAGATGAGAAAAAGGTGAGACACTTCCTAACCTGCTTTACGAGGCCAGAATAACCTTGATATGATAGGAAGACAAAATAGGACAATATCTACCATAAATATTGATGAAAAATCCCAAATTATTAGCAATTCAAATTCAACTATATATATATATATATACATGTATATATATGAGAAATTCAAGCTTGGTTGAATATTTGAATCAATTGATGTCATTTACTACATTAACAGGGAAAAACGAGAAAAATATCGAATGATTATCTCAAAAGCAAAAAGAGAAGCATTAAGTTAAATTCATCATTAAATAACTCACAGCATACTAGGAATATATGAGAATGCAGGAGGACCGGTCCCTGGATGACCTTGGCCAGTTGAGCTCATCCCCCTCTTGCCTGCAATTCTTAGGCAGAATATACTAAAAATGCAACATCTTGAGATGTCCACAACAGTCCAGGCTATGTCATGATTCCTCCTAGAATAGGATGTTCTGCAGTGCTTGTGCTCAGCGAGCCAAGTGGTGCCCACGGTGGAGTGCTTTCAGTTTCCTTCAGTTGCAGTGCAATGTGGGTTATGTGCGGATGAGACCCCATCCACCCTGGGCAGCTTTCCTGAGCCTTAGAGAACTGGCTGGCCATGGAGCCTAGGCTTCTGTTTGCTCTTGCTGTCTGTGGGTAATAACGTTGTTCTGCCTGGCTTGTGTGAGTGTTCTGTCTGAATTGATGCAATTGGTAGAGAACCTTTGCAGAGAACTTCTACCGTAATGTGTACTTGTATAAGCCCCACAGAAAACATCACAGTTAATGGTGAATTATTAAAAGCTTTCCCCTGGTGATTGAGGGAAAAAGGAAGATGCTGCTAGCATCCCATGTATGCAACATAATATTGGTGGTTCTGGTCAGTGTAAATTGGGAAGAAAAAGAAAGAAAACTTATGAATGCTGGGAAGGAAGAAAAAAAGGAATAAATAAAAACAGATGACATGTACATAAACATGTTAAAGTAAGTAGGATAAATGAATGGACTAGCAAGGCTGCAGAATATAATGACAAAATAGCAAAATCAGTCTAATTTCTATATGTTAGCAATAAATAGAACATGACTTTTAAAAAAACAATTTGATTTCTGATAGCATTAAAAATGAAATATTTAGGAATATGGATGTGCAAGAGATTGACACAGAGAGTTACACAATGTTACTGAAATACGTTAGTGAATTGAAAGGCTTAATATTATATAGCTGCTAAATTTTTCTAAAGTAATCTATAGAGTCAATGCAATCATAATAAAAACCAGCAGGTTTTTTTGTGTGTGTGTGCAAATCTTTAAGTTGATTCTAAAATGCACATGAAAATGCAACAGACCAGAAATAGCCAAGGCAGTTGTGAAGAAGCACCAAGATGATGGATTCATTTAATTACTGGTGCTTTGTAAGAAGACTGTATGGAACAGATGCAAGATAGACAAATAGACCAGTGAAATCAATGGGCCAGAAGCAGATGCATAAACATTTAGTTTCTTGATTTTATTGCAAAAGTGCCACTAGAACACAGTAGGGGAATGGTGGTCTTTTCAGTAAATGATTCTACTTACATCATACACAAAAACAAATTCCAAGGGGGTTGTGCGTCTAAATATTGAAGGTAACCACATTTAGAAGGTAGCATAGCAAAATATCTTCATGGCCTTTGGAAGGCTAACATTTCCTTCCTTCCTTCCTTCCATCCTTCCTCCCTGTTCTCTAGCCTCATTCAGTGTGGAAACCTTTAGTAGGATGGAATTCCAGAGAACCTGAAGTTTTCAGATGTGTACAAGACTGGTGTTATGCAATATTTAGTGTTGCTTTTCCAATATGGATCCTGGATGCTGGGAGAAGATTCAAGATCCAGGGAATAACTTTGAGTGATTATGGCAGGAGAGAAGAGGGACTCCTGGGGGTCCACATGCGGTTAGTTCTGAATGGGCTAATGAGTAAAATAAGAAACAACTTTGCACAATGCTTTGGATGCCACCATGTGTTCATGGTGATTCAATACTAAGATTTTCCTGTTGGTAATAGCCTTTCTTTATATACCTTCCCATATGGTAAGGGTGCCCCTAAAGAGTTGCTTGTGAATGTTTTAAATAAGTTCTAAGGTACAATGAAGCGTCTGGGGCATTTCTGGCCGATGAACACAAAAGAAGGGTAATGGTCTACCCCACTTCTCTGAAACATAGAAAATCTCCAGTATTTCAAGAGATGAAAAGAGAGCTACGTTCCTTGCTCAGGATCAAACAGCTGCCTATGGGCAGGGCTCTGGTGAGAACTGAGGCCTTCTGAGTTTTAGACCAATGCCTTTCCTATATGCAATCACTCAGTGGCCATTGGTGAAGGCTAGCCACTCCCTTCTCTCCTACAATCCAGGTAGTTCTCGTGGTATAGCCTCATCCTCAGGAGCATTTGAATCAGGTACGGCTCATTCTGCTCTGGAGGACATGAAGAAATTAATTAAGCACCAGCAGCGTGCAGCCATCATTTTAAAGAAAATCACCATTTAGATTTTGGGGCTCTCTGGGTGGCCATGAATATGTCTCACCACAGATTATATTGGATGGTAATTTTCTTCTTGCATGTGCAATGATTCCGCCTAGATTTGCTTTACAATCTGGTGAATATTAAATTGCTATTACAGTGTGGCTTCTTCCACTTCATTTTATTTTACTACCAAGGTTATGGGCTCAATGTTGTAGTTAAGTTTACTTCACTTACAGTCGAAATCTATTTTGGTCACTTGTTAGCTTTCTCTATCTTATTTGTAAATTGGCTTCTTTATCTGGGGCAAAGCTAGAAGAGACCAGGCCACGGGCAGTAGGCTTGATTTCATATTTCAACAGTAGGTAGGTTTCTGCTATCTGACTGGTGACCTGATTCTCAGACACGTCGTATTAGTTCACTTTTGCATTTTTAAAAAAACTACCTGAGACTGGGTAATTTATAAAGCAAGAAGGTTTCACTGGCTTGAAGTCCTTCAGGCTGTGCAGGAAGCATGGCTGGGGTTGCCTCAGGAAATTTACAATCATGAGGGGAGGCAAAGGGGAAGCCGGCATGCCCCGCATGGCTAGAGGAGGAGCGAGAGGCTGGAAGGGGTGGGGCTACACAGCCTTCAACAACCAGATCTCGCGAGAACTCACTCACTATCACGAGAACAGCAAGGGAGAAATCCGCCCCCATGATCCAATCACCTCCCACCAGGCCCCGCCTCCTACACTGAGGATTACAATTCCATGTGAGATTTGTGGGGGGGGGGACACAGAGACCATAGCACCCTGTTCAAGGTGAAATAAATTCATAGGTTATGTTCCCTTGTTACTTAGTTGTTGTGTCCATGAGACTGTATTCATCACATTTCTAGCTCTGCGGACCTGATGCTTTGACACCTGCTCTGCATGGGTTTGCTGGATGCATCCTCTTCTGGACAACCTGTCATGCACCCGAATCACCTTGCAGTGGTTCTGTCCTCCTGCTCCCTATCTCCCCTTCTTGGAAGAAGTCCCTTGAGGAGTGCTTTCCACTAAGACCAATCTGGGGGCCACACTTCAACTGCCTTTTAATCATGCCCTCACACTCCAGACCTCTATTTTGTTCGTCTGCCCTAATCACCCCACAGCCAGATCCCAGACAACTGAGGCCAGTCCCTAAGCTCTAGAGCCTCTAGAAATTATTCAAACTAGACAGACCTAAGCCTGCTAAGCCTGCCTTGCTCTAGAAGCCGTAGTAAAGGTTCTTGCCTGCTTTCCCCTTCCTCTCCCTCCTGGCCTTGGGCTTCCCTGCGTGGCCCTGGGGCTGTGCCCCACCTCTTCCTCTTGGGGTCTGTGGTAACAAACCACTCTTCCTATGACAGTTGACTCCCAGGTGGCTGGCCTCACCACAACTCAGGTTTTCTATTAATAAATAAATGTTAACAATTACATTAATAATAATATTACATCAATATTATTGGCTGGCCTCACCACAAATATATAATTATAATAATAATTATATTAATAAGTAATATTACATAAATACTATCAATAAACTTATTAAATTATTTCTATTAATAAATAAATATTAATAATTATATCAATAAGTAATATTTCATCAGTAAATAAGCCCACCAGTCAATGGATCCTGTGCTCTGTTCTGTTCTAGGTTCTTTGGGAGATACAGGAGAATGATCAAAGTTTCATGGATCTTGTATCCAGGTTAGAAAGGCAAAGCTAAAACACATGAAATTATAGAAATAATACAAAAATATGATGAAGTACCAAATTATGTGTATTTTTTATCTAAATGCTGCCTGATTTTAGTGATGAAGGTAATCAAGGAAGCCATTAGTTGTGACAATTATTGGGGCCTCAAAAACTAGTTAGATGATGACAGATTTCTGAGGATAGACTGATCAGGGTACATTTTTCTTATAAAATGATCACCAGACCAATAAAAAAAAGAGGATGCCCATGCCTATAATCCCAGCATTTTGGGAGGCCAAGGCAACACAATTGTTTGAGCCCAAGAGTTTTAGACAAGCTTGGGCAACATGGAAAAACTTGTTTCTACCAAAAAAAAAAAAAAAAAGGAAAGAGAGGAGATGAGAGGGAACAGAATTGGGCTTGGTGATAGTCTATCAGCTCAAGGCATTGATGATCTAATTAAAATATCCCAGTCATCCTTTAAACAGCAGGACACACTACAGGCTGCCAATGTGTGAGTTACTCAAGGAAAACACTCACTTATTAGGGGATTTTATCCCAGAGTAGTAGCCCCAGTGTGCTGTAGTGTAGCAGGCTGGACTCAAGGGCGGGTGGCTGGGTCATGAAGACCACTTTGGTGAGGTCCCTGGCCAAGAAAGTGGTGCTAGGAGAGCTTGTTTCCAAAAGCTTTTCCAAATTCAGGCTTCAGCTAGAGCCCTACTCCTAAAGGCCTGATTCTTGTATGGACTTCTCTGGGTTTCCAGTGTTTTAATATTTTCCACGTTTTACTCATGCATCTATTCAGAAGGAGTTTAGACTCCATATCTTTTCTTAACTCAGACGCAGTTCCTTTTTGGGGTGAGGGGTTTAATATGAGAATACCTCCCAAGCTCATAGTCCCTCTTTCCACTTGTGGCTTAATGAATATGAATTATTTCAAAGGTAGCTACTTAAATTTGCCTCTTTCCTTTGTCTTTACAAAATGCTTTTAGAAACCTTTATACTGAAATGCTACTAGAGGTTTTAAAATGAGTGAGCCTAGAGTTTGCTGGCCACACAGAAATGCACGTTTCTATTTACCACAGGTTTGTTTTAGGGGTTGGTATGGTTTGGCTTGTCCCCACCAAAATCTCATCTTGAATTGTAACTCCCATAATCCCCACATGTTGAGGGAGGGACCCAGTGGGAGGTAATGAATCATGAGGGTGAGTTTTTCCATGCTGTCCTCATGATAGCAAATAAGTCTTACAAGATCTGATGGTTTTATAAAGGGCAGTTCCCTTGCACATGCTCTGTTGCCTTCCGCCATGGAAGATGTAACTTTGCTCTTCATCACATTCCGCCATGATTCTGAGGCCTCCCCAGCCATGTGGAACTGTGTGTTGACAGCTGCCAATAAATATGCAAACATGTGATGTCAGCTGTGATTTTGTTAGCCCCTTTTTGTGGTATTTTAACAACAATTTACCTTTCATTTGATGTATTGTCTATGCCACAAGGTCCCCTGAAAATTGGGGCAGGTGTTTGAGTCATAAAAGGTAAATATATCCTGAAATGACTATTGTTTTGAGTCTGTGAATCATTTCAAAGGACACATGCAGTGCAAATAAATGATGTCACTCTATGTGTTTTCAATAATACATCTGCAAGTTAAGTCGTGTGATTCCCCGGGTGATATTAAGTCTGCAAATAGACTGCCACTCACAAACAATATTGTAAGTGAGATCTATATAGTCCCTGTTCTAGAGCAAGGACATTGACCTGCATTTTCAGCTAAAGCAATATTCACGCCCTTAAGGGAACACACCTGATTTTATTTTGTTAAAACTTTTATTACTGCAAACTTCCTGCATGTAAAATGCACTAGTGAAAATTCTTTTGGTATACTAGCAGTCTGCCTTGCACAAAACCGATAAAAAATAGATTAAAAATTAAACATTTATGACCCAAGGAATTGCTGAATAGACTATGTTGGGAAGAACATCTGTAATCATAAAACTCAGACTCTTGAAATCTGAATTTGCCTGTTGTGCTGATTTAATTGCTATGCAGAGTTACTTGTTGGGTCCAGATAGGGCAATGACTGGGCTGTAAAAAATATTATTCCCTAAGGATTGTCTTGTGCAAATTCTAGGGGGAAAAATTATCTTTACAATACCCAAATGTGACTTCCATTACCATTAAATGGAGCCATGTGTACTGTGTGAGGGAATAAGGGACCCCACAGTAGAGAGATAAAACCGTAATACCGACTTCCTCTGGCACGCCAGAAATATTATTTAACTTGAAGATTTTTAACCTGTGAGAAAAGAGTAAACCATGTTCTTACTTAATTAAATGAATAATGCAGCTTGTAGATGTGTTCATGAATGTGTGTAGATTCACAGCTTGACAGTAAGCTTGGTTCCACCTTCCCTGTCCTCATCCCATTCGCCTGGACCACAGCATCTCCAGTGAGAAAACCTGCCATGGTCACTCCTGTGGCCTCAACAGTGTCTAGCATAGTAGGAAGCAGATTGTAAGATTTAGCAAGATACCTGCTTATGAAATGAGTGGTGGGAAAATGATTACTTGGTTTTTGTTTAATTCTGTTTTTAGATTTGCTATTTCACTTCTGAGTAGCAAATTTAACATGTTTAAGGTTAGAATCTACCAAGTTTGCTAATATTCTTAATTAGAAAAAAATGCAAGTTGTCCATGTATGAGTTTCCAAATGGTGGCGTTGAGTGGGGTCTCTGGTCTCCGGAGGAGAAAGAAACGATGATGATCTTATCAAAGAATAAGGAACAGTGAGGCAGGAAAGCAGGTTTTCTAGTTCTCCCACCAAGTATTTGTGTTATCTCAAATTCTCTTGATTGTAATTTATTATGATGATAAATTATGTATTACAGATAATTATAAAGAATACATTATTTATTTATTTATTTTATAAATAAGTCATAATTTATTATTAGTTCTATTGGAGGAGACAATGGAACCCAATAATAATATTTATTGTATATTATATATAATATAATATTATATATTATATATTATATATTTATTATTATTGGGTTCTATTGTTATCTCCTCCTTCATTCCCTAGTATCCAATAATAATAGTTATTATTATTACTGAGATGAACATACTTATCTCAGGAGGTATCCTGAAGATGAAATAATAGGAGTGAAACTGTTATCAAAAATTCAATGTAGACTACATGTTTTTGTAAAAATTATTATTATTTGAGACCGAGTCTCACTTTGTTGCCCAGGCTGAAGTGCAGTGATGCCATCTTGGCTAACTGCAACCTCTGCCCACCGGGCTCAAGCAATTCTGCTGCCTCAGCCTCCTAAGTAGCTGGGACTACAGACACCCGCTACCACGTTCTACTAATTTTTTGTAATTTTAGTAGAAACGGGGTTTCACCATGTTGGCCAGGCTGGTCTCAAACTCCTGACCTCAGGTGATCCACCTGCCTCGGCCTCCCAAAGTGCTGTGATGATAGGTGTGAGCCACTGTGCCTAGCTGAAAAATCATTATTTTTATAAAGAGTTACTGTTATACTGCGGATTGTATTACAGGAAATAAATCTGACATAGCAAATCTTATCCAGAGTTTGGAAGTGACGGTCATATAGTTTTCCTAGATTGCCTTCCATAAACAAACACAGTTTGCAAATATTTGTTCACTAAATAATAACATGCCACATCAGCACAGCAATACAGGAAACAAAGCAAATCAATCTCTACTGAGAAGATAATGAAGACCATTGTGAGACAACACAGGGTAAGTTATAGGAGTCATATAAGAAGACAGATCCAGCACGTTATTTAATGTCTCTACACGTATCATCTCACTCAACCACGAAAACAACACTGAATCTCGCAAGATGTCATTTGGAGTTACATTGTTGTATTCTCATTAACACAATAGTGACAAGCTAATAATGTTATCTGGAAAACTTACTGATCAATTGGCCTTCCTAGTTGATAGGATTGGCTTATTTTTCCATTGCACTACATAAATAAGAGGTGACTTTCTGAAAAGTTCTAAAAGTGCTGCAAGGTGGGAAAAATGTAGAATTGACTACAGGTAATTTGAGTAATTGGCCTTAGCAACACTTCTGTTAAATGAGAAGAGGCAAGGGAAGCCTATGGAAGCTGTGAGGACGGCAGCCGTGGTCAGCTTGCTGAGAAGGAAAAGCATCTCTCAGGCCGGACGTCTTCTCCCTTCTGGTTATTAGAGATAAGCGCCATGGAATGACTCCAGCATGAACTTGCAGGGAGCATTATTCTCACTCATTAGTTATGGTCACAGTGGCGCCACCATGTGTCATTTGGGACTCTTCTTCCTTACAGCAATTAACCAGATGAACCAAGGAGAAAATCAATGTGTTCTTTGACACCCGTGTGGTTCTTGGATTAGTCACATCAGTTCCTCATGGGAGCTTAGGAGAAGTGCAGACCCTGAGTCCTTCCCATGGGAGCTTGGTAGAAATGCAGACCCTGAGTCCTTCCCATGGGAGCTTGGTAGAAATACAGACCCTAGGTCAATCCACAAGAGCGTAGTAGAAATACAGATCCTGAGTCCTTCCCATGGGAGCTTGGTAGAAACACAGACCTGGGTCCACCCAATGGAAGCTTGGTAGAAATGCAGACCCTGGATTGTTCCCACAGGAGTTTGGTAGAAATATAGACCCTGGGTCCAGCCATAGGAACTTGGCAGAAATGCAGACCCCGGGTTCATCCCACAGGAGCTTGGTAGAAATACAGACCCTGAGTCCTTCCCATGGGAGCTTGGCAGAACTGCAGACTCTGAGCCCACTTCAGATCCACCAAATTGGGGTTTTTCAACAAGTTCTCCAGGTGGTTCTGATGCAACATCAAGTTTGAACGCTCTGTTTGAGGTGGTGGAAATATCTGGCCTTTCCCCTCTGCCGCCTTAGGAAGCATTTTGCAGTGCAGCGCTATTTTTATTTCAGAGTCCACAAAGCAGACAGCGAGGGTAGGGAATGAGACAGGAGGCAACAGTGGAACCCAAATGTCCTCCGATGGGTTTTGTTTTTTCAGACCTGTGTTTCCCAAACCTGAACATGCATCAGAACCACTGGGAGGGCTTGTTTAGGCCCAGCTTCTGGGTCCCACCTCAGAGCTTCTAGAGACGTAGGCCTGGGGGGATTGTGGGGCTTGAAAATTTGCAGTTTTCATAAGTTATCCTGTGATGCCAGCCCCTGCCCCACATTTGGAACCACTGTCTGGTAGAAACAAACAGGAGACTTTCAACTCAGTTGTTTTTAACTCCCGGGTTGGAGAAAACATATGAACCAATAAACACAATATGTGCTAAATATAAATACAGGGCTAAATAATGCCCTGTAGCTTCACAACCTTGCCAGAGTTGGGGAAGTGGCTGGCGAAAAGAGAAGCAGAAATTTGGGAGGCTGAAAAAGGAAGTGAATAGAGCCAAAGAAGGGACGAAGAAGACAAGCGTGCCTGGAGAGGCAGGGGAAGGGAGGAAGCCTCCCTAAGTGGAGAGGAAAAGCCAGGAGGCAAACAAGCAAAACCTCTAGAATGCTAGGGAAGCACCAACTTTGGGGTTAGCTGAGGTGCCAGTCGGAAGCTTGTTTGTGGGGAATCACCCAGAGAGCCTCTGTCCCTTCTCACGTCTCCTGCCTTTAGAAATGACTGGCTCAGTAGCCGTGGTTCACAGACCAAATCTGTTGACTGTTAAACCTTTGCACTTTGTGAAGACAATTATTGCTAAGCCCTCCGTGTTATGAAGCAAAGTTTTTGACAGTCAGAGGGTCTATTCTTTAGTTTAATAAGTAATGTATGTTTTTATGTGCACTGTGTTTTTCTGTAAACCCTCACAGTAAAAGTGTTTTAATTCAGCCATTTAAACTTTAAAATATATGTGTATACATATACAGAAAGATAGGTTTGCTTTTTATCAGGTTTCTAAATTTACATAGATTTTAATTCAACAGAAAGATCTGAGTGACCATATTTTTAATAAAATTTATGTCTGAATATTGATGTCTAATAAAGACTCATATTTAGTGTTTATTTTATTGGCCCTTTGAAAGAACTCAACCAAAAAGGGCTCATTACTGACCCTGTAAATTTCAACAGCTCTCTATAACTTCTTAGTTTATAGCATCTTTTAAATTAGCAGGCTTTATTGACATACAATTTTCATGCCATACAATTTGCCCAATGAAAGTGCACAACGTAATAGTTTTTAATATTCTCACAGATATGTGCAACCATCACCAATCAACTTTTAGAACATGAATGTTCTCATTATTTAAGGAAGTCCGTGCCTGTTACCTGTGGCCACCCTACCCCCTCGCCAGTCCTCAGGAAGCACCAATCTATTCTGCGTCTCTTAGATTTCCCTGTTACGGACATTTCAAAGAAATGGAATCATATGACGTGGCCTTTTGTGACTGGCTTCTTTCATTTAGCACCATGTTTTTGTTTTTTAACAAGCCTTTTACTTTAGAATAGTTTTAGATTCATAGAAAAGTTGGAATAGTAATACTAAGAGTTCCTATACAACCTGCAGTCAATTCCCCTATTATTAATGTCTTCTATTAGTAAAGTGCATTTATGACGATTAACCAATATTGTACATTGCTGTTGACTAAAGTCCATACTTTCTTCACATTTCCTTAATGTTTACATAATGTCCTCTTTCTGTTCCAGGAACCCATCCAGGAAATCCTGTTATACTTAGTTGTCTAATTTCCTTAGATTCCTCCTGGGTATAGCATTTTCTCACTTTCCGTACTCTTTTGATTTATTTTAACTGGTAAATAAAAATTATATCTATTTATGGCATGCAACATGGTGTTCTGAAGTGTGTATACATTGTAAAATGGCTAACTTGATCTAATTAACATGTGCATTGCCTCATATACTTATTTTTGTGTGTGTGGTAAGAACACTGAAAATCTCCCAGTGATTTTTCAAGTATACAATACATTACTATTATTATTATTATTTTCTAGTCATACAGGAAGGGTTTAGTTTTCATATAATACATTATTATTAACTACAGTCACCATGTTGTACAGCATTTTTAATAGCTGGGCTTAAATCAATTACTATATTGTGTGCTGTAGTTGGAAGAATACATATGTGTGTCGTGAATAAATGAACAATGTGGGCTTCCTGCTCTTCCATTGGCTTCAGTGTCAAAGGCTGGGTCTGCATGTCATCGCCTGATGGGTTCTTCCTGTCTGCTGCACAGAAAAAACCAGTTCACTGAGACCATGGGATTGCAGTAAAGAAAGAGTTTAACAAATATGGGGCTGGCCACATGGACCCTTCACGTGAAGGGTCATAAGAGTTCAGAATTGGGAGATCTCAGCCCAGCTGTGGCACCTGGTGTCTGGGACTGGGGATTACACTTGATGGCAGCTGCCCTTTGGATGCAGATCTGGGAGTGGGGGTTTAGCTCCTGGGCCTTGCATTAGAATCTCTTCATGCGGTCAGCCCCACATAGGGACACAGTTGTTACTCAAATCAGTCTCCCTAAGGGCTTGGAGGTTAGGGCTTTTCAAGGGTAATTTGGTAGGCAGGGGGCTAGGGAATGGATGCTGCTCGCTGGTTGGAGATGCAATCACAGGGGGGTGGAGTGCAGTCCTCATGAACTGAGTTTATCTCTTGGTGGGGTCCAGGGAACTGGTTGAGTCGCCAGTCATGAGTCTGGGTGGGGTCAGTCAGTTGCTTCAATGCAAAAGTTTGAAAAACATCTCAAACGACCAATCTTAGGTTCTATAATAGTCATGTTACCTATAGGAGCAATTGAAAAAGTCACAAATCTTGTGTTCTCTGGCCACGTGACTCCTGAGCAGCAAGAGATTATAGAAAGTATTCCTATATTACAGCAGAATCCAGGCTTATCTCATAATCCTAATCTTGTGGCCTTGCACTAGTCTTACAAAGGCAGTTTCCGCCCCCAAACAAGGAAGGAACCAGTTTTAGTGGGGAACTTACTATCATTCTTGCTTCACAGTTAAACTATAAATTCCTCTCATGGTTAGCTTGGCCTATGCCCAGGGATGAGGGAACACAGCCAGCTCATGACGCTAGAGTCAAGATGGAGTTGGCCTTGCCAGATATTTCTCATGGCCAACATCTTGCAAAGGTGACTTCATTCATAACAAATCAGAATCACAGAAGGAACACATTTTCAGAAAGAATGGAGCCTATAGGTCACTAAGAGGACTGTATGATTTAATGCAAACAAACACTTTCCCATTTAAAAAAATGCAAAATTCTTAAAGCAAAATGCTTTCACCAGGCTTGGTGTAGTGTGTCTAGGGGTTGAGCCACAGCCTGGATTCCCAGACAAGGCCCACTGCGTGACCAACTGCTAGTTGAACGGTCACCCAGGTTCCTTCTCAGGTCTATGGTTTACATTCATCAGAGCACCAACCTTCCTAATGCCATGAGGGTAAATAATGCACACACAGTGTCTGCAGGGGTCATCAGCAGTAGCACTGCTCCAACAGCATTGTTAGTAATGAGGGCAATGGGGATGGCAGGGTTGACCAGGTGTTGGGGCTGCCAGGTGCCTTTGGAAATCCCATAGAACACATCTGACTTCAGGTCTCGTCACAACGGAGTGAGCGCGAAGGCTCCACTAAGTGCAGAGCAGTGAAGGATCAAGAGTGTTTAGAATTGGGAGATCTCAGCCCAGCTGTGGGACCTGGTGTCTGGGACTGGGGATTACACTCGATGGCAGCTGCCCTTTGGATGCAGATCTGGGCATGGGGGTTTAGCTCCTGGGCCTTGCATTAGAATCTCAACTCTGTAATTCACATGGCCTGTGACCTTGGGAAGTTCTGTGTGTCGTCAGCTCCTCCTCTCGCAAATGACTATGGGATTAAATAGTCTCATGATCCTTGCAGCTCTAAGTTATACAGTCTTTTCAAAACACTATTCAGTCAAATAATGATAACAACAAAGTTCGTAGCCTTTTAACTTTTCATAGCTATACATTGAAGCATGTCATGGAAGAAAAAAGGACTCTATTAACTAAACAGGAATCCAGATAAAAGTTGTTTACAGTGTCTTTTTTTAGAAGCAATATAAGCTAGAATTTAAAAGATAACACAATACTCTTTTGTATTTTTTTTCTGTGAAATAGATGGCAAATGTAAATAAAAGTCGTCTATATATTTTAAAAATAAATGGAAAAATCTTCATAAAAAAGAATACCTACTCTCAGGCTGAAATCTTTGTATGCCAACCTTGTTCCCATCTGGTTCAATTTTGCTTTATAGCTGGTCATTTATTAGAGGTCTGTAATGGAAATGCTGAAAGCACTATAAATGTTGCGGTACTAGTGGGTACCGCTGAAATAATGGAGCCTTTAATCACTACCTGTGTGGGGATAGAGGGAGAAGGCTCTCCCAGCATTTGAAGATATGGAAAATTCCTGGAGGAGAAACAAGCATTTGGGGGATATTAGCGGAGTATTTCACCAGTGCCTTTTAACCAGAACAGCAGTTTCCATGAAAACAAGAGGTTTGTTGCGTGTGATGAGTGGAGAGTGATTCTAAACAGGTACACTCTGTTGTAGCAATTATTCCATAATGCATTACTCTATACGTATTAAGGCTACTAAGATAACAGTACTTTGTTATTTAGTATGGATATCCCTAATTGCAAAACACCTTATGATTTATTATACAGTCTATGATTAGACCAGGCTGAACCAATCAATACCCCCTTAATCACTAGTCGCTGTTATACATGCACTCTACGAATATTTGAATCCAGAAAGTTGTTACGTTATCTCAGCCAGCAGCCAACATTACAGACATTTTTCATAAATGCAAAAGGCTCATTTCATCAAAAGAGTGAGCCATTATGCCAAGAAAAATTGAATGCAGTTTATATGGGAGCAGATAGATGACTCCGTGTTAAAGAGAAAATCATTCAATGTGTTGATCATATCCGGTTCTTGAATAGAAGAGGGCAAAAACTGTTTGTGAAACCAGCATAAGCTACCAGCAGATAATATTTCATAAAATTAGCATGGCTGACTTTTACTGAAGATGTCATTATTCAAGTGACTACCAATGTCTTCCACTGGATAAAACCAGAATTGTAACACAGTGGGATTCACGGTAACTAATAAGTTATGTACCACTGGTCCCGGGTGTGCAGGCTGTTCTTTAGATTGTATCCTCACCAGATAGGAGTAATTTCGGCCATAGGACTCTTAAACCACATTCCCTTGATAGGCAAATTATTCTCTTCATGAGGCCAAAAAGAGGGATGAAACTAAAGGCTTTGGCTGCTGCCAAGTAACACTGGACTTGCACTCAGCGGAGCCCAGCATGTGCCAGAGCGAGGGGGCAGAGCGGGTGGGGTTCTGCAGGCTGGATGGAGGCGTGAGATCTTCCAAGAGGCCCAGTAAGAGAGGAGGCGCATTCGAGGGCCCGCAGAGGGATCTTTGTAGCAGACGCTCAGCAGGAGGGAAGTGCAGGAAAATACTTGCTGCTTATATGTCGGATAAATATCATTCCTTTTATATCTCCAACATTTACTCTACAACTAGGAAATAGTTTCCTGCTTGGTACAAACGTTCCCCACTTGCTTACATGATGATGAGAAGACATCCCTAAAATCTTCAGATGACAATCGGGGCCACTACTTTAGGTCACTGCTGACCTCACTCACTGGCCACCTGCCTGGGCATCCACACACACAGCTGTGAGGGGCTCTGGCTCCAGGAGGGCAGCTTCCAGCAGAAGTGCAGACCTGCCTGTCCTGCTGCTGTCTTTGGTCCTCCCTCTCTGTCTCCTTCTCTCTCTGTCTCCTTCTTTCTTAGTCCTTCCCTCTCTCTCCTTCTCTCTGCCCCTCTTTCTCTAGTCCTTTAGGAGTTGCTCCCCGGACCTTCCAGGCTGGCTCATGTTCCGGTGTTTAGCCACAAACACTGCCCCTATTAACACCCTCCTTGATAAGCTCTGTGCTGCTTCTCGTTGCTAAAAAAAAAAAAAAAGAAAGAAAAGAAAACTATTAGGAACACCTCGCAGGAACTCAGGGCCTCAGGGCTGTGTCACTGCACCTGACACCGAACGCTGCCTGAGGGCATGTCTTCAACGATGCAGAGGAGAGAGCAAAGCGACCCTGAGCTCATGGGCTTCGGTGCCTTCCCCTGCAGAGCCCCACCCACACTGATGGGGGACGCTCCTGTGCCGGCCTCACAGGGAGGGACAGACGTGGCATGGTCCTTACTGTCTCCTGTGATCTCCCGTGAAGCCACCCTGATGGAATGGACAGATGGGTGCATGTCCAGGTTTGGATCATAACCCCTAAAGGCAACCCCAGGAGATAAAAATCCCCGAAGCCTGAAATCCCCCAAATCACAGTCATAGGATAGTTGCATGGCGTTAGGAGCAACTACACCTTGTTATTTTCCTTTATTCAGAGTCTTATGAATTCCAATGGAGTCTCAAAACACCATGACAGACTGGAAATCTGGTGCAATCAACATTTCTAAAAGTGAATTTCAAGTTATTTCTAATAAAATTTATTTCGTTTTCAGACGTCCCAATGCATTAGGTGAAAAATTCAGATGAGTGGATTGGCCATGAGATATGACAAGGAAAACTTCAATTTAAAATGTGGCATTTGCCTGCAGGGGCAGTCCCTCCAGCTGACGATTTTCCAGGAACCTTAATGAATTAAAGCTGCCTTTGCCTGAAGGAACCCACGAAGCTCTTGACTGCTGGAAAATAATTATGTGTGAGGTAGGATAGGAAGACACTCAGGCAACAGTGTGGCTGTTCAGGCTTACTTTACAGATCTGTGGTCCGCACATGAGTGCATACGGAGTGGGTTTCTGCATGCCCAAAACTACACAGAAGTGTAGCGCAGAAGACGGGAAAACTTAATAGGAAATGCCTACGGCCGCCGGTGTCAACTCATAAAAGAATTCCAGCCAGGCACGGTGGCTCACGCCTGTAATCCCAGCACTTTGGGAGGCTGATGCAGGTGAATCACGAGGTCAGGAGTTCAAGACCAGCCTGGTCAATATGGTGAAACCTCGTCTCTACTAAAAATACAAAAATTAGCTGGGCATGGTGGCACGTGCCTGTAGTCCCAGTTACTCAGGAGGCTGAGGCAGGAGAATCGCTTGTATCCGAGATTGCACCACTGCACTCTAGCCTGGGCAACAGAGTGAGACTCTAAAAAAAAAAAAAAAGAAAAAGAAAGAATTTTAATCGGAGCAGCACCACAAAGAAAATGCACCTGAATGTATTCCCCAAGGAGAGCCATGTCCTAAAAGAAAAAAAAGCAGCTATTGATTTTGATGAAAGACTTCAACATACAGTTACTAATTATGGACAGCCGGCTCTTACGACCCATCTCCCATAACTGTCCACAATCTATCCCTGTAAAACACTTTTTCATTTGTCAAATTTTTCTTTTAATTTAGTTTAGTCTCTTTTTCTAGTTATAGTTGTTTTAAACTATTTTGAATTGCCAGCATTTTTTTCAATTCTCTATGCTGTGTATTTCACCTTTGCATCATTTTCAGTACTGGAGGTATTGTGTAGAGACCTTGAGAAAGTTCTAATCTGCTCAGTGCTTTTCTGCCAATGCAACGCTGTAGAACCCATTCTCCCCATGTTTTCATTGTGTGCATGTGACTTCCTCAATAAAGGAAGAGCTGTCCTTTGCCAACATCGCATTGTGAGAGAGGACATTTCTCCAGAGTGTGACTCTTTGGGCACTGCATATGTGGTGCTGACCCACTGTGGTTTTTAATCCATCTCATCAAAACACTTGGAATGTCCATCATAGTGCAGCAGAAGACGGCGGTTATACAGCTGTGTGCACAATTGCCCACTGCGGTGATACGTGCTTAGGGAGTGAGCTTCTGGGCCGCTTTCTTTATGAAGATGGACCCTCTGTTTTGCTTGGAACTGGCGGGCCTGTGTGACCACGTTTGTGCACCTGGGTGCCTATGCTTGTGAAAATATGAATGCTGCTGGTATTTATCTTGTCAGGTAAAGTACCTATAAGGGTTGTCATGCTGTCTATGTTTATCAAATGAATCCCCCTTTTTAACATGTAAATCAATATACCTTTTAAAGAATTTTAAATTATTTTCTTCCAGAATAATATTTTTCAGATTTTGATCTTTAAGGATCTCAGCATTCAGGATTACAGGGTTTAGTATTGTGTCTTTTGAGATTATGGTGAGCTCCTCGTGACATGCACACAGATGTGTACACATACGGAGGTCCACTCATGCACATGTTCACACACACAGACACACACAGGGACACATGCCACATAAACACATGTGCAAGCACATGTGCTGCCCACAGCTTCTGGCCACCTGTGTACATACCACGTGACGAGAAACTGGCCTGAGCTCTGCTGTGTCTGCCTTAAAATCCTAATGTTTGAAAAGGGGCCATGCATTTAATTTTGCACGGGCGCCACATGGACTCTATAGCCAGACCTACATTAATTTACCTGCTCACCAATTAAAGGATACAGCCTGATTTCGTTGTAAAATGTAGAGAATATAAAAGGGGAAATCTGATAGAGTGGTTTCCATTCTCCCCCTCAGGCCCCCAGAGCCTTGGTTTCGCTCACCCTGGGGGTCCCAGCGAGTGTGATGGAAATTCCTGGTGACTTTAGCCTGGCCCCAGAGACACTGTTTCCATCCCCCTTGTGGATTTCATGAGGGAATGGAAAGGAGACTTGAGGCATGACCCTGAGCCCTATAGGAGGCCAGTGAGGAAAGAAGAGAGGCTGTCTCCTCTTCGGGTGCCTCTCCTTGGAAACACTTGGAGCAAGGAGTGCGAGAATCTCAGCTTTAGTCCTTCATGCTGCGGGTTTTCATCGCACGGCCCTAATCCTTCACACACCCTTGCCCATGCTCTGTGCAGCCCATAGCATAGTTGCGATGGATGTTTGCAGAGACCTGAACTGGGCTGGAGCTGCTCTGGCCAGCAGGATATTAAACACGGGCACACTGGCAGCATCCACCATCAGGGCCACTGGCGCCAGCCCTTCCCCAGGAGTTGGCCTGGAAGGTCATGATTGACAATGTGGGCATGTCGGGAGAGATGTCCAGACTCGCTACTCAGGATTTGGAGAAACAGAACCTTGAGAAGGACACCGTGGTCCATGCTGAGAAAGAGCCCAGCAAGGAGCTCGACCCACCTGGCATCCATTCAGAAATTACATGCCACACACCCAGCAATCCACCCAAACTTCCAACTCCAACGCCAGACCCCGAAGTCTCTGGCCTTCTTGGAGGAATGTCTCCACCTTTGAATCTGTATTGTGTGTTAGGTACTGAGCATTCCCAGTCCCAGTTGGTTGGGGTTATTAAAAAATTACGAAAACAATTAGGAAAAGAGAGGCCCAAGCAGAGGCTTGCCTGCTGTCTCAGCTCTTCCGGAGCCTTCCTCCACAGTGTGGAGAAGCCTGGTTCTCCTGCAGAGTGGAGCTCCGGCCACCAACCTTCTTCCTGGAGACCTGCAGGTGTGCGTCCATCTCTGACCCTCCAGTGTAGCTAAGTGGACGGCATCACTGAGCACAGATACAGAATAATGAGAAATCAGCACAACCTGTGATTTTAAACTACTGTGTTTGCGAGTAGTTTCTGACATACAGCAATTCTGCAGCAGTTAAATGAATTGTCCAGCAAAAAGCGAGAGTCTCTCTCAGTCTACCCTCTGCAGTGGTGATGCAGATGGACCCCAACCTGATGCCCTAGGCAGTGGCAGGCACTGTCGTTTGCTGTCCATGGTGCTGCCCGGGGCATCAGGAACACTGAGTGGAGTGCCAGGGAACGCTGCCACCGCACACCTGCTTGTGGCTGGAGGAAGCTACCCCTCAGAGGGAGTATTAGTGTCCCGGTAACAGCAGGAGCAGGGCAAAGAGGCAAAGAACAGTGGGGTGGCTTGCGCCTGATTTCAAGTGGGAAGGATGAGGTCTTTCGCTCAGGAAATAAGAGGAGTTTCTATTCTTCTGCAGAAAACAGGGAGAGAGCCCCTGCCCTCTTCTCACTCATGTGTTTCACCCGAGCAAGCTCTTTGGCCCTACACCAAATCCTAACAGAGCAGATGCTCAAGCTTTCTATTACATTTTTCAACTTACCAAAAAGCATACTTTTTTTAAAAACAATAGGAACATTTCAGAAGAAAAGAGATAAACTGGACTATAGTTTAAGTATGAAAATAAGAATAAAAGAACAGGAATTTAAATAACTTATTGTACTTATTAAGATTTAAGTAATACAGTTTTTTGAGTGAACAGGAGGCTCTTCTTTTCAGTAGAGCAAGTAAATAATATTTATTTAGTTGGAATTTTGTTAGGAAGAGAAAAAGAATCAAACCTTTAAATTATGTTTGTCTGACAGATTGGGTTGTAGCTGTGGGTGCCAAGCAGAACCATCATTTTCTAAAGGGAAAATGTCTTTTTTTTAAGAGAATATTCTAGGCATTGCCATTCTCCAACTCCTCATTCTCAGAACCTTGTTATCATTGTTTAAATAAAGCACTAACTAGGATGCCAACTTTAAGCTTAGAAGAGATTATGGTAAATGAGTCTCTCTTTTCAAAAGTGATAAAGTCTTGTTGGTTAGCTTCAGCTCTATAACTGTCCTGGGGAAAGACCTAAATTTCCACTGGAGAGACAAACGTTATATAAAATGTAGGATTTTTAAGAAAAGTCCCCGTAAATGCCACTGATTCACTGCCTCAAGAAGAATCATTTATGCTATGAAACTTTGGCAGTGGTGAAGTCCGGCAAACAGATTCAAGGCTACAAATTCTCCCAGAGATCAAGTGGCCAATTCTCTATTCCCCAACTCTCAAGGTTTTGGGCTGTCCTGAGTGAATATCTGACCCCATCCCCCAGGTGCAGACCTGAAGCAGAACACCCACCAAGTCTCACAGCCGCTGTAGGGTACTGGGCACAGAAGTGGCCCTGGGTACGCGAGACTGTGGGATGAGACAACCTGAAATCAGCTTTAAAAAGCAGATAAGCACAGGAGGTTCAGAGATGAAAAAAACTGCATAGAGTTCTTCCCAATCTGAGGTTTGTTTACAATACCATGAGAGAAGAGACGATGAGCGTTTAAAAGGTAAGCAGGAGCCACAGGAAACATAGACAGCGTGTCTACCAAAGTGCAGATGGAACCCTGAGAAAAGAAGAGAGAACGAAACAGAAAGAAACAGTTGTGAACCTGGAATTCTGTATTTTCTTATGTTATTGTTGCTAGGGTTTCAATATGTCTCCCCCAAAAAAGCACGTGTTAGAAATGTAGTCACCAGTGCAACAATCTTGAGTGGTGGGAACTTTAAGAGGTGGTTAGGTCATGAGGGCTCTGCCTCCATGAAGGAATTCATGCCATGAGCATAGGAGTGGGTTCCTTATAGAAGAATGAGTTCGGCCATCTCTTGCCCTGTTTCATCTACATGATGCCTGTCACCATGTTCTGATGTGGCAAAGAGGCCCCCCAAGATGCCAGTACCCCCCACCTTAGACTTCTCAGGCTCTAGAACCATGAGACATAAATATCTGTTTATTTTAAAGTGCCCAGTCTGTGGTATTTTGTTATAGCAGCACAAAATGGACTAATAAAAGGGTATGATAAAAATATTTTAGGACAAGAAGAGAAAAATAAAAGGAAGGAAGGAAGAAGGGAAGGGAAGGGGAGGGGAGGGGGGAGAGGGAGGGGGAGGGAGGGAGGGAGGGAGTTTTGCACACACACAAGTTTTTTGTGTGCATTATTTATAATAGCCCAAAGTGGAAACAACCCAAATGTCCATCAACTCATGAATGAGTAAATAAAATGTGGCACATTTATAGAATAAAATACTATTTGTCAATAAAGAGGAATGAAATACTGACACATGCTATAACATAGATGAACTTTAAAAATGTTATGCTTTGCAAAAGAAGCCAGATACATAAGCCCAGATGTTATATAAATCTCACTGATATGAAATATCTAAAAGAGGCAAATCTACAGAAACAGAAAGTAGATTAGTGGTTGCTGTGGGGGAAGTGAGTGGAGTGACGCCAGGTGAGGGAGGGAGAGAAGGAGGTGATGGAGACACCTGAGACTCCAGTTTCCGAGGAGAGTTTGTGAAGATGGTGGGATTCCCCCATCCAAAGTGACCAACAGAGAGGTCTCTGTCTCCAAAATGGACCTGCCTTAGGTCACCTGCAGGCTTTGTCCTTGGCCGGGGGAAACAGGCCTTACCACAGACACGTAGAGATGGGGCACAGTGGCTGGGACTCCAGTCAGTTAAACTTCTCTCAGGGGCCAGACAGAGGTAGGTTCAAAGTTGCTATACCATCCGCAAATGACAGGCCACAAACACAACAAAGAAAAGTTATAGAAAAAGATTGGAAGACTACAGTGAACAGATAAAAACTGACTTCACCTTTGGTCTTAACCACATGTAAGGAGTAGTGGCATTATTTTTAATGGGGCATTACAGCTGCAAAAGACATCTAGGATTCTCTTTCACTTACAGACAAATTTCCTGAGTGGTCTACCCAAGATTCTAGAGAGTCCTTGGGACAGATGGGAGCTCGATCCTGGACTCGTGTGCACCTGTTTGGAAATGATGGCATTATGGGCGAGGCTGTAAAGAAATCTAACTCCTAGGTTGAAGAGAAGAGCTGAGGATACTGGAACAAGGACCCCATCTATGACCATTCTCGGCTGATCTCAGAAATGTGGTGTCAGCTTGTCTTGATTCAGACCGCCGTGTCAATTATTTGTTCTTGGAACTTGGGGTTTGGAAACAACGTAGTTTTCCGTTCCCGTGTTACTTGCCTTAGAGTAATGGTCTCCAAGTCCATACAGGTTGTGGCGTATGTTCTCACGCATAGCTGAGAGCTAAGCTATGAGGGCACAAAGACATGAGAATGATACAACGGACTTCGGGGACTCAGGAGAGAGGGTGGGAGGGGGTAAGGGATCAAAGGCTACCCACTGGGTATAGCGGACACTGTTCAGTGATGGGTGTGCCAAAATCTCACAAACCGCCACTAAAAACAGGGAAACACAAGGATACAGCCAAATCCAGAATGTGAGAGATTCCATAGGACGAATGACTCAGTTTTTTCATTTCTTCCAAAGACCCAGGAAACAAATGCTGTGAAAAAAAGAAAGGTGGAGCTAAGGAATGGAAGTTGTTGTAGACGAAAAGAAATGTAAGAAATCCACAAATGCAATGTGGTCCACACTGGGATTTTGATATAAACAAACCAATGGGGAAAAGACACTTATTTGGATACAATCAGTGAAAATTAAACACAAGACTGGGCATTTAATATTATTAAGAAATTGTTGCCAATTTTCTTGAGAGTGATAATGGCATTGCAGTTAAATATAAAAACATCTTTAGGAATGTAATAAAACATTTGTGGAAAAAGTGACTTGTTTGAAATTTGCTTTAAAGTTTTAAAGCTTAAAAAAAGGTGGAGGTTGTTAGAGATTGATGAAAGAAGAAAGAAAACCATTGGAAATTGGTGAAGATAGATTATGAGTGCATGAAAATTTACTAAATTGTTTTCTCTAATATATGTACGTTTAAAATATTCTATCATAAAATGTTCTTTAAAATAGCAAATAATGTCTGGTGGGTAATCAGAGGTACTCATGCTTGTTAGGTTGAGATATTGTGGAAGTCATTATTCTGATAGGGATACAGACAGACCTTGGCATCAGAATCACTTGAGTTGAAGTCCCGACTCCTCCAGGACTGACTGTTGGGCGTGAGGTGAGCTTCACAACCTCTCTGAACTTCAGTCTTTTCAAATGGGATATGGAGGTTAAAATTAAGCTAGATCCTGTACCTCAGGAGACAGAGAGCCCTCAGGATCGGTTGAATCAATGCATCAATAAAGGAAGGAATGTATGGAGGAAAGGTTGACACAAATCTTGGGATAAATGACAAAGCTTTTAGCTAAAGTATTTACAAAGTAGCATCTGAAGAACACTTGCCTGAAGTACATCAACAAGGAGAGGAAGGAGCTGGCCTCCTGCTTCTGCAAGCATTCCCTGCCCTCATTTGGAAGTGTCTGTGTGGACGCAGAATCTGGGGTGGGTGGGGGATGAGGGGCATGGTTCAAATCGTTCCTAAGGGGACCTGCAGGTCCCAGTGAACATTGAGATAGAGGACATTTCCCTAAATGTTCATGAAGTATGTATTTTGAGCGTATGGAAGGCATCTTCTATTTGGAACTGATGCCAGGTATTATCTTAGTCTGCTTAAGCAGCCACAGCAAAGTCTCACAGACGGGTGGCGTAAACAGAAGACATGGATTTCTCACAGTTCTGGAGGCTGGAAGTCCAAGATTAAAGTGTCAGCAGGTCTGGCATCAGGGAGGACTGGAGGTTTGCAGATGGTCATCTTCCTGTTGTGACCTCACATGATGTCAGAGAGCACAGAGAGAGAAGGAAAGGACCCTCGTCCCATTCATAAGAGCTTCACTCTCATAAAAAAAGTCACCTCCCAGAGACCCCATCTCCAAATACCGTCACACTGGAAATGAGGCTTTTGACACATGCAGTTTGAAAGAACATAACCCCTCAGTTGATAGCAGGTACCATGTCTTTCTCTACATAGATCTGCAATATTTAGCACAGTGTCTGGGTTTTAGTTACAAGATAATCATTTAATGAACTAAACTTATCTTAGAGAAATTCTAGTCAGCTTCTCATATTGCAGTTTGCTAGAAAGCCACATTTCTCAAGGGGAGTAGGAACTGCAAATCACTTGTTTAAAAAAAAATCTCCTTGTGGCACACACATCTGTGTACACACATACTCACTCCCCCCCCCCCAAACACACACATGCTGACCTCTCGAAAGACAGTCGTGGAAGGATAACTGCTCTAAACCGCTGGAGTGCTGGTCCATGGGAAAATTTGTCAGTGACAGTTTTAGGAAACTCTTTGGCTGAGAAACCCACGCTTTTATATCAAAAACATCACATTGCTTAATTTTAGCTTTATGGTACAAAAAAAAATACCTTTGCAAGACTTTCAAAGGCAGACCAGCCTTGAATAATTAGCACCTCCAATAATTAGCAAACAGCCACTGCTACCCTGGAGGTGTGATCTAACCAACACCCCAGCACCACGACCACTACCCTGCCAGGGGTCCTGGCAGCCAAGGTGGGGAATTCTGCGGTTTTGTAGTACTTACAGAAATGCTATAAAATCTCGGAAAATTGTTTTGACTGTTGCCTTTTGCCCTTTCGTGCAACTTTTCTTCATTGTAATTATTGTATGGCTTTGCATTTCTTGTTTTTTACACTCATGATTTTAAAGTATTTACACACCATATAGGGCAATCATCTTTGTCTCATTGTACATGCAATATTATAACACACAGTTTTGGTGCTTTTAACAATATTTATGCCTTCCGTTATTAAAGAATGTTTATTTGAATTATGTACTTTAAAGTAATGAATAGTATTCACATACAGTGCTACATACACCCAGTGCCCATTTGTAGTCTGTCCAAGCTCCATCCTAATAAACCACCCGTGATGAACTCCAGTAGCAATGGGGCAAAATCCCCCTTCCAGGGATGGGAGCTTTACCTGGCTGGGTGCCTGATTGCAGGCTGGGCTTGCGTGTCTAGGAGTCCCGGGACTGCTGGGCATTTGAGCAAAGCTCCTGGGGTTGGATGATCCTCGCCTCAATACAGCTTTCCTGCCACTCAGATATGTAACACCAGGTGAGCTGCTCAACATCCTAAACATTTTCCTCATGTTTAAGGTGGAATTAATAATAGTGCCCACTTTATTCATGGTAACATTTCCATACTGTTAGAAGGGAGGAAAGGAGAAATAAAGAAAATAAAATTAAAAGAAAGGAAGGGAAGGGAAGGATAAAAGGAAAGGAGAGTAGAGAAGAAGTTCATTTCTGGCCTCCACTGTGGGTCACCCTCAGCTAGATGGGCTGAAGACACTGTTCCCTTTGGTCCATCATCAGAAGAATATTTTGCAAGCAACTTTGTAAGCATTCAAAGGGAAAGCTGGGCTCAATATTTCCTCCACCTAATGCAGACACAATGAAAGCTGATGTTTATAAAGTGGGAAGATCGTAAGCACTGAATATTGCTCATTAGTTTAGAGAAACAGTAGCATGTATAATAACAAATAATTTAGAAAGGCTGTTCAGTGATTCTTATTTACCCTGCCCAATAATACATGAACAAAAGGCAGGTGATAAAATTAGAAGACATCCCATTTAGAACAGATAAAAGACAACACTGTGTTGTTTACTCACCATGTAATTATCTTGTAAAAGTCTTCACTACAGGATATTATTGTGACAAATAGTTTCAACTAAGGATTAGGCATCTATAATAAGCACGACATGTGTAGTTCAACCCTATCCAGCTGTATACCACCACATGGAAGATGCTAGCTGAAAGTGGAAAGAATAAGAGGGAAGGTCCCAGAAAATCCAAGACTTGAGGTCTGCCAATTTCCCCAGACATTCTTAGCTTAACTTTCCATGTATAAGAGAAAATGTCATGCTGTGTGTTTATTTTTTCTGTTTTAGGCTACTTCTCTATCTTTTACATTATGTAAAAACAGAGGATTACATTCAGGCTCAATGTTTTCCTGAGATTTTGGCTAAGTTAATTAATTTGGAAAAGAATTGCAAGCAGAGTACAGTAGATGATAAAGATGATCAAACATAGTTGTCTTGGTTGCAGAACTGATGATTTAATCCCTGAAGGACTCTGCTGGGAGAAAATCCTCCAAACTGATTGCCTGCATTGGTGAAACAATTCTGACTATTACTAAATTGCTATTTCTCTTCCAATGTGGATATAGTCTGAATAAATGGTATGCTTTTCTCTAAAACATCTGGGTCTAATTTCTTTTAAGGACATGATGACCATTAGCCTGTAACAACTAACAGTTAAAATGAACATTTCACCCCTGTAGTTTGGCTTTAACCAAAGCAGTGAGAGCTTTAGTCAAACCAGTTCCCTGGCATTTTAAAAATTACAGCAGCAGCAATAAAAACCCCAAATATTAAATTTTACACAATTCTAGTCTATTACACTCAATTTAGTTAAAGCCATTTGAATATGTAGATATAACTTGACTAAGCCTGATTTTGCTAAACCTGTATATAATTAGAACTACCTCTTATATCAGGCAGTAAAGCACCTTATCTAGAAAGCCTTTTGCGTTTACAAATGGGAAATTAATATACACATATAAATATATGTGTTATTAAGTGTGAATTTGCATGGTTCCTCTAAATCTAGTTTTAATATGGCCCAAATGAAAATAGTGTCTTGTTATTAGACTATTTATATTACCTTTGTATTGCTACTGAATTTGTTGTTTTTCCCTGTTAAACGGAATATAAATTAAGCCTAAATAGCCATAGAAATAAACATTAAAAAAGTGTAATACATTTAAAATGTGCTCTATCTCTTTAGAAACAGAATTGACTCTATAAATGAACTGCTAATAATAGATGTCTTTTTGCTTTTAAAAATTGCACAAAAAGAAAGAAAGGGATAAACAGGGACTCTATTTTCTTACACTGGTTCAATGAATATTTACTGAGTGGATTTCAAAGTGTTGCATTGCACTAGGTTCTCAGGTTCTTGGGGAGCCATGGGTAACTTAGCGATTTAGAGGGTAAGTTACACACACACACACACACACACACACACTCTCAGCACCCACCCCTACCCCCACCCCCACCCCCATTAGTCTACAGCCCTCATTCATACTTTCTTCCCTCTCATGGACCCTTCCCAGTGGCTGCTCCTCCCTTTAAACAGACTCTCATGCTCATGCTTACTTTATCTGGGCAAGCAATGCTAATCCAATTCCTAACCTCCAATCTTCTCCAGCTTTGCTTCTAGAGCAGTGCAAATCCTGCCGGCGTTGATGACCCGTCTGTCTGGTGTTCAGCCCCACCTGGGTCCATTCATTCCACAGATTGCTTTATATCTACAGGATGTGGAATCAGCATATTAAAAGACTTCTCGACTTTCTCATGTTCACTGCGGCTTTGCCCACAACAGCCAAGACATGGAATCAACCTCAGTGTCCATCAAGGCATGAATGAATAAAGACTGTGGGGCACATATGCACAACGGAATACGATCCAGCTTTGAAAAGGAGGAAAATCCTGTCATTTTCAACAACATGGGTGAACCTGGAAGACATATTAACTGAAATGAGCCAGGCACAGAAAGACAAATACCACATGACCTCAGTCATCTGTGGAAAATTTTAAAAACCTGAACTTACTGAAGCAGAGAGAATAGTGGTTACCAAGAGGTGGGGGATGGGGGAATTGGAGGTTGGGGATACAAAATTTGATCAAAGGATACAAAATTTCAATTGGAAAACAGAAATAAATTGAAGAGATTATTGCACAGCATAGTGACTCTAGTTGATAACAACTATTATATTTTCAAAAAGAAAAGAAAAAAAAATGAAAGGGGATGTAATACAGCTGTAAGAAGCACAGAAAATGAAGAAATAAAAGTAAACCCCATTTGCACCCTGTTTTAAGCTGTGCTATTGCAAGGCCAGGGGAAATCTATAAAGAAACCATGGCCTTGGAATAGCACAGTTGAGACAAAATTCTGTGTCTCGTGGAAGAGAAAAGACACCATGAGTGGAAATAATCAGAAGGGCTCAGAAGGAAAGTAAAAGCTGACTTGTGGGGTGAGGAATTGGACAGACACCAAGCAAAGTGGGTGGCAATCTTGGGGAGGATACAGAATTTAAAAAAAGAATAAATGAGATACATTCAAAGGGCAAAAAACAGGTCATGGTGGTGGTGTAATAGTTATCTCCTGCTGCATAACAAGTTGCCCCCAAACTTGGCAGCTTGAAGCAATGCACATTTATCATCTCCCAGTTTTTGTGGGTCAGGAATCTTTGTGTGGCTTAGCTAGCTTGGCTCACTCACAGGTCTACACTCAGGTACTGGCCAAGGGTGGGGCTCCTCTGAAGGCCCAGATGGGGAAGGATCTGCTTCTGAGCACCACTACAAGCATAGTGGCAGGACTGCATTGCTCCAGGGTTGGGGGATTGAGCTCCTCCGTTCCTTGGGGGATTTCAGCTGCGAAGTGGACTCAGACCTTCCTGTTGCCTGCCCTGGCTTCCTGAAGTCTTGTTGTTTCTTATTGGACAGGAAACTGACCATCAGCAAATGGTGAGATTGTTATTTTCACCTTCACCTGGACTTTATGGAGATAATCTGTCAACAGAATTGCTCCACTCAGAGGAGTTCCCAGGAAGTCAGTCAGGCGTGGGAGAGAGTTGCTGTTTCTGAAGAGGATGTGCGGTGGCTTCTCCCAGCTGGTTTCGTTCTACTTGGAAGATTGTCCCATGTGCTTATCGGGGACAAGTCCTGTATGGGAAGGAACAAATGTGACTGTACTGAGCAATGTCACGTGAGGTCCCTGCACACTTAAATCCTGATGAGCTATTATTTGCTATGCTCTCCCTGGCCAGAAAAATAACGTGGGGAATGGGTTTGTCTGGTCACTGGTGGAAGCAATGCACCTCCGAGGCAATGTCACACTCACAGGTGAGCCCTCCGTCCTGGCCATGTCAGAGCACATTGCAGAGGAGATGCCTGGAGAGGTGATTATGCGTGGCGTATTTCAGCCCCAGATGGCTGAGCCAGGTGGTGTGAGGAAAACCACTCTCTCAGCGCTGGGGATGCCCCCAGTTACAGGGCGGGTCTGCAGCCTCTGGGCTCTACCACTCACTAGGCTGGCTTGGGAACTGCAGTGCCCCATGTGAGTAAATGGGCACAGGGGACGGGAGACACACGTAACCGTTCCGTGTGCACCATGGGTGCCGGTGCCATCTCCATAACTCCTTCATTGTTGCTGCTGCTAATCTGATCCCCTTTCAGGTGAGAAAAGGCCTCACTGACCCTGAAACACTTAGGATTTCGTGATTTGGAAATTCTAAGTGCACACTGCAATGCATCCCCTCTGCAAGACTCTGACCATAAAAAGCTGCCCTGAAATCTTAGGGACAAAACCTCTGCTCGGGTCTGGCCTGGTTGCCAGATGACTGACTGCATGTGTTAGATGTTAATGTGGCGGGTTTGCCTTCATAGAAAATCTGTCACTTGTGGGAAGCCCAATATTGTTCTCTTAGATTGTCAAAAATAGAAAGCCCACAGCCCAGGAAGAAAAGAGCTGGCAGATCCGTGCTTACAGGTCTCCGGGACCCTGTCATCCTCTGCTCTTTAGCTGTCAGGGTGCGCAACGCAAACTCTCCCATTCGATCCTGTCTCACTGATGCAGCCCATTCCAGCTGCCGCTGGCTAAAGATCCTGTAGGGATGGTCCACCCCAGAGTGCCACTGTGACTGGCTCAGGACAAGAGGCTGAGCGGGAGCTGTGCTGCAGACAGGTGACTGGAATGTGCTGGGAGACACATGGCGGAGCAGCCCCAAAGCTGAGGGCTTGCGTGTGCTACTCCAGCTAATTCTAAAGGCAACCTCAGGGCACTGGCCTTTCCCTCATTCTGTAAATATGGAGGCAGAGATTTTCTAGGTTAGGGAAACTTCTTAAAGTCTCCCCAGAGATGGAGTTGGGATCTAATTTGGGGCTGTCTGTTTCGGATCGGAGTCTGTCACTTATGCTGATATTGGGCCCCTCACCTGTCACTCATAGATACCACAGTGACCGTGAAAGGGCCATGCCCTGTCCGTCTCCTCTGCTCATGAGCTTCAGCACTGACCCCTCTCACACCGTGAAAGGGCCATGCCCTGTCCTTCTCTTCTGCCCATGAGCTTCAACACTGACACCCTCCCACACCGTGAAAGGGCCATGCCCTGTCCGTCTCTACCCGTGAGCTTCAGCACTGACCCCCTCCCGCACCTCTCCCTCTACGTTCTACCTCGGCTTGGAAGCATGGACATATTAAAGGTCTGTATGGATGCCCAAAACCAAGTTGTTAGATACCAGAGTACAGGGTTTCTAACCTCAATTGCTATTATAGACAGAGGGCAAATAAATCACCCCATTTGCCTAAGTGCTCTTTTTAAGTCATTCAGATTTTCCTCGAATCATAGTACAGTTGTTTGGATTATTGAGCCCCTGATAAGCTAGAATGGTCCTGACAGACAGCAATGAACTCACCTCACACCACCTGCTACAGGCTGAATGTATGTGTCCTTCCAAAATTCACATGCTGAAGCCCTAACCCAAGTGTGGGTGTATGTAGGCTAAGGAGGTAATTAAGGTTATGCTGGGTCAAAAGGGCAGGGCCCTAATCCAATAGGATTAGTGTCCTTAACAGATACTGGAGAGTGAGCTACCTTTCTTCCCTGCCTCCTCTCTCCCTCTCTCCCTCCCCGCTTCTTCTCCCTCTCTTTTTCTCTCTCTCTCCCTCCCCCCGCACCTCTCTCTCTCTGCTATGGGAGGGCATGGTGAGAAAGCAGCTATTTGCCATCCAAGAGGAGAGCCATCTCCAGACACCAATCCACTGGTCCCTTGATCTTGGACTTCCAGACTCCAAAACCTGTGAAAAAATAAATGTCTGTTATTTAAGCCATGCAGTCTGTGATAGACTGTTACAGAAACAGGAGCAAACCTATCACAGTTTGTAATCGAACGTCGGCTTTGGGGTTTTTTGATGATTGTGTTTCTCTGCTATGAACTGTAAGCCCTGTAAAGACTAGATCACATCTTCATGCTTCAGTGTCACATCCTAACTCCTTGCACGGCGCCTTGCACACAGTAGGTGCCCACTACGTCTTTGTTGACTCAGGGCTCAAATTTAAAGAGAATGGGAGGTGCATAGTCCTCCACCCAAACACCCTCAGTGCTTCTTTTTTATAGTTAGGGGAAGCCAGACAGAAAGCTGGTAAGTGGTTTACCTGAACTTACTCAGCATGTGAGGGGCAGGTCATGTCCGGACCGAAGGTCCCCGGGGTCCCCTGAGCAGGGTAGAGGAATAACTCCGGGGTCAGCAGGAGGACTCTGAGGTGCAGAGCCCCCCAGCATGCCGGGCACTGCAGGAATTGCTTCACTTAGTACAGAAGCCTGGTGTGCCGCTCATGCTCTCATTTCACAGAATCAGATCTGAGGCCAGAAGAAAATCCTGCTGCCCGGAGGGTGCCTGCTGTGGCCGGATCACCCGAGGGGCCCAGTGTTTGCCTACGTGCCCCAGGCACCGTGCTCACTCACCCTCTTCCCTGCACATGGCTACAGAGTAACATGTTGCCACCAGCGCCCGCCTCAGCTCTGCTTTCTCCAAGCCTGTCCCCATCCATCCATCAGCTGGTGTGGACGGGTGATGTCAACCTTGCAAAGTCACTGGGGAGATGAGATATTCCATATGAAGCCCCCAGCACAGAGGCTCCCAGGGCGGGACCCTTCCAGGAATGTGGCTCTGAGGCCGTCTTCCACATGTTTTCATCCTTCACTTGTCACAGGAGGGCTGCTGGGAAGCCCAGTGCAGGTGGGCAGCCTGAGAGCAGCAGTTCTTGCTGGGGATGACTTTTTAATCTACCAGCGTAGATTCAAGAGTGTGGGGTCTGCAAGTGAACTGACAGCAGACAAGTGGACAGGAGGGAGAGCAGGCCTGTCCGGCTGTGCTCAGGCACATGCGTGTGAGGACCCAGTAATGAGGAAAGGGTTTATACACCAACAAACACAACAAAAGGAGGGGTGCAGAGCTTCACGGGGTGTGTGGAAGGTCCTTTCCGTCTTGATAATCCAAACTAGGTTTATTTATTTATTTTTTTCAGAGTCTTTCTCTGTTGCCCAGGCTGGAGGGCAGCGGTGCAATCTCAGCTCACTGCAACCTCCGCCTTCTGGGTTCAAGAGATTCTTCTGCCTCAGCCTCCCGAGTAGCTGGGATTACAGGTGTGCACCACCAAGCCCGGCTAAATTTTGTATTTTTAGTAGAGATGGGGTTTCATCATGTTGGCCAGGATGGTCTCGAACTCCTGACCTCAAATGATCCTCACCCTCTTAGACTCCCAAAGCTCTGGGATAACAGGTGTGAGCCACCGTGCCCGGCCTGAACTGCACTTTTCCGTGGCAGGGGAGGGTGTCTCAGTCTTCCTCCAAGCAGGAAGTCCCCTCAGAGGGGGTCAATGCAGCTCTGCATCCTGGGGCAGCTGCTTAAGTGGAGGTAGAGTTTCCTTCTGTGGCTGCTGACTGCTCAAGAGTTTTCAGTTTAATTTCCATTCCTTCAATCTCAATTTGAGTGTGAGCCAGCATCACCTGCGGGGCTTGGAAGACAGAGATCGCAGAGCCCGGCCCCAGGGCGACTGATTCAGTGGGTCCAGAGACCTGCCTCTGTGTGAACACCCATCGCCGACCCACCACAGCCTCACATCTGCCAAACAGATATGGCCTCAGAAATCAACAATGGATGTTTGTCTCCGACGGAGCTTTTGCAGGACACATCAGACACTGTTGTGCTGGGCAGAGCCACAGGAAGCCTGGAGGCCTGGCTGTGGCTGCGGGTTTTGTCTCTGGGCTCCTGATGCTGATGATCACATGCTCCAGACACCCCTGGCTCTGCTCGGGCCTTCAGTGGTGTATGTGTGCATGTGTGTGTGTGTGTGCATGTATGTGTGTGCATGCATGTGTTCATGTATGTGTGTATGCAAGTGTGTGAATGTGTGCACATGTGTCTGTGTGCATGTGTGCACGTGTGTGCATGTGTTTGTGTATGTGCATGTATGCACATGTGTGCATGCATGTGTGTGCATGTGTGTACACATGTGTGTGCGTATGTGCACACATGTGTGTCTTTGTGCAAGTGTGTGCATGTGTGCATGTATGTGTGTGCATGTGTGTGTGTGGGTGCACATGTGCCTGTGCATGTGTGTGCATGTATGTGTGTGGACATGTCTGTGCATGTGTACGTGTGTGTGTGCATGTGTTTTCAGGGTCGGGAACAGGTGAGCTAGATGGGATTCCATCCCCTGCGAGCTCCTGACTGTGATTTTTGTGCAGTCAATATGCTGCCCAGACTGGCCCACTTCCCTTCACTGTCGTTGCTCCCATGGGGCAGCAGAATGAATATCCACCCTAGGATACGAAGCGTTCACACCCCGCTGTCACAGAACCCCTGCCTGTAGGGAGCGTTGACTATGATAATGAAAACTAGGTGAAGCGCTAAGAGAGCAGTGCTCAGAAAGAGAAATAAATGCAAGCAGCACTGGGGGAATTTCCTTGCTGGAGGTCAGAGAGCCATTTATGAGTGTGCTGATTGGAGGTCGGCTAAGCTGCCTCATGACAACCCAGTCTGAATTTACTGCAGAGACAATCACCTCCCCACACAAGTACAAGGGCATGTCGGTGAAAACCACGTCTTAAAACGCCAAGATTTGTAAATAATAAAGCAAATTCAGGTACTGCAACTAGCAAAAAAAAGAAAATCTGAAAATGGTACAAAAACAATTTTTACCGTGTGTTCTCTGACGGTAATGATATTGGAAAGAAGCAGCATCTCCCATACTATGCCAAGCAGCCTTTCTCCTCTTGTATGTAATTACATTTCAGGAGATATCACCAGACCAATTCTATCCTGCTAGGTAGCAGGGTTCAATTGTTATAAAAATAGTGAGTATGTAAGAGTTCTGAAAGTGTGCACAGAGGAATGAGAGATCAGTTAAAATCAAACTATTTTCACTTCAAAATAGTTCACAACCATGTAAAGAGTTTATTTAAATACATTTAATTACATCATCCTCAAAGCATTTTTGTCCAGCAAGCAAAGCAATGGGACCACAAGCGAGTTTTTGTTCTAAACAAAATGATTTCCTGTTACGACCTCGAAGACCCAATGACCCTGGTCGGTGTCCGGTCAATTCGATTAAAAGGGCAGCAAGGAGGAAGGATGAAGAGGGAGGGCTAGATGCTTTGGTATGTTCCCTCCACCTTTTTTTTTTTTGTTTGTTTCATTGAGGGTTTTGAGATAAGTATAATGTTTTAAAAGCAGTAAAGAAATGTTCTGGCTGAGAACAGTGGCTCATGCCTGTAATCCCAGCACTTTGGAAGGCCAAGGCAGGCTGATCACCTGAGGTCAGGAGTTTGAGACTAGCCTGGCCCACTTCCCTTCACCTGTGGTTGCTCCCATGAGGCAGAAGGATGAATGCCTTCCTTCTGAAACTCTGTCTCTACTAAAAATACAAAAATTAGCTGGCGTGGTGGCATGAGCCTGTAATTTCTGCTACTTGGAAGGCTGAGGCAGGAGAATCGCTTGAACCAGAGAGGTGGAGGTTGCAGTGAGCTGAGATAGAGCCACTGCACTCTAGCCTGGGCAACAGAGAAAGACTGTCAAAAGAAAGAAAGAAAGAAAGAAAGAAAGAAAGAAAGAAAGAAAGAAAGAAAGAAGAAAGAAAGAAGAAAGAAGAAAGAAAGAAAGAAAGAAAAGAAAGAAAGAAAGAAAGAAAGAAAGAAAGAAAAGAATGTCATTCCACACAACAGCAATTACACCCAAGTGAATGCTGTTCCCTGCAGCAGTCAGCATTGGCTCAGTGTACCTGTGGCTCTCCTGTGCCCTGAGGGTACTGGCTACAGGACCCCGCAGGACCCTGGGAATACGTGTCAGCCTTTTCCCCAACAGGGATCAGCATTTCTGGTGTCTGGTCTCTAGGGTTACAACTGTCTTTTAGGTCACGATGGGGTGACTTCTGTCTTTTGGGTGACCACTGTTACTTAGTTAACAGTACCTTGTCAGACTACTAAAGGAACAGTGAGTGTTGCACTATCTCCTTCCAAATTCCAATCTCCCCCCCACCCAATCCCATTCACAACCAAAAAATCATTGTAAAAAACTGGGATTTGATATGTACCAATTAAGAGTCTATGTTTGTTTTTCAGAAATATTATCTAAGTGCAAATCATTTTTGGAAGACATTCTAGAATGTTTCATAGAGAAAAGTTTAGATTAGCAAATAGAATTCTGTTTCTCATCCTTAATGCAAACAAGGCTTACATATTTGGGGGATGTTGAAAGATAAAATTAGGCACATGAAAAATTTGACAAGTTTATTTGAGCTGACAGCAATTCATGAATCAGGCAGCAACAAACCCAGGCTTCTAAGAGCTCCACAAGAGGGCAGGAGGGAATAGTTTACAAGGTGCCTCTGGAAGCAGGACAAAGAAAACATGTGATTGGTTAAAGTGGAAAGTCCTCAGCTAGAGACGTTTCTTAGCAGTTTCTGATTGGTAAAGTCTTCACTCGGCGGGGATTTGGTGGTTTCTGATCAGTTGAGCTGAAGTTTCATGTTACTATTTAGACTGAGTTGGGTTTTGCTTGCCTATGCAGGAACCCAGGGCCCTGGAATGCCTCAGCCCAATGGCCAAACAGTTATTTTAACGTGTGACGTGACTCATGCATAGGAAGAGGTCTTCAGTCCTCAGTTTTACATTCTTATGCTCACTCAGTGTTATTTCTTCTTCAGCCTCTCTAGCCTGGGAAATGATTAGCTACCCTCCTTCCCAATCCTAATCTCTTTTTCTCCCTGGCTTCACAGATTCTACCTCCAGGCTCAAATTGGGGTGATCTAAATCAGGAAGGCTGAAAACAAAATTATGTCTGCCATTATTATTCTGTTATCGATATAGAGATTATAAAATTTAAGCACAAAATCCTGAAGTACTCTCAGAAGTGAAGCATGGCTATGCACCACGCAAAAAAAGGGTGACATATTTGTGCAGCGCATGGAAGGGTGTCCCTCTAAAAGATCCCAGATTCTCTGCCAGTTCTCCAACCTTTGTCAGATGATCCGATCACTAATAATGAAAAAAAAAAAAAAGCACAGAGACAAAGCTATGTTCTAAGCAATTTATTTGGCTATAATTCTTTATGTCACATAATGATGGGGTGATTTTGATTGGATTTTAAAAAGAAACATCTGTTTGGGTGAGAGAAGTGCTCAGATGAGTTTAACCACAAAATATGAGACAGCAGAAATGCCCCCAGGAGATGGGATTAAGCTGTTCTTCAGGATCTGTTCAGAGCTGTGCCCTTGCGGAGGTCACTGAGTTTATCAATGCCTCAGGTTAGCATATCAAGAAATTCACCTTTCTGAGTTGTTATAAAGCTAAATAGTTTAGCATCTATAAAATCCTGTGAGATGAAAGGCTCAATAGAAATGCAAATTATTGTTTTATTGTGAGACATCATTAATAGGACAGACAGTAAAATGATCTCTTTGACAGACGTCCAGTTCAGCGGACTGATGGCATCGTGCTCCTCTCTCAGGAATGCGGGATACTTACCTGCAACAGTGATCACCTTCCATCCTACTGTGTTTCATCTGCTCTTCTTAAGAATTATCTTTGGTAGTTTCTCTTCAGGGGTTACCCTGTCATTTTATCCTGACATTCCCCAGCAAATGGAACAAAACTGGTGCCATAAATCCTCAGTGAGAAGCAATGCATCTTCATTATAATAATTATGTTTTATGTGGAAGCTTTTTCATAAAAAGGTATCAAAGTTTTAATTTAAGTTCAAAAGATGGCATGTTGCTAGTGGCAATAACATTAGCTAAAGCCTTGTTGTTTTTCAACCTAGAAGAACCTTTTTGGTACACTGTCAATCTGGTAAAATAAAAACGGTGGTCTCACTGTTTGATCTCCAAGATCAGAACCAGCAAATGCGATCCCTCCAGCTAGGAGAAGACACCTACCTCTCTGATGTAGGGAGCAAGTTGGTTATGTGGTGAAAAGCCTGACTCCTCTCTGGTGGCTTCATCTGAGCCTCTAGGGGCTGGGGGTCTTAGGGGGATCCTGGGGACTGGAGGGCTCAGGGGGAGCCTGACTTCTCATCCAGTTGCTGTCACCCCAGCCTCCCAGCTGGCCAAGGTCCATGGCCTCCGATCAGCCAGTAACCAACACACAGGGAAAGCCGAAGGGCTGCCTGAGGAGTGGGGGAAATGGGCAGGAATGGGGCAAACTTTGAGGCTCATAATTCTCACATTGATTCTGAATCATTCCATTTTCATTAACCAAAATCCGGAAGGTGGAGTGGCAAAGAATCTTTGAGATATTTCCTGTATAAAGTAGTCTAGGCAAGAAATGCTCATTTAAAAAAAATTGGATTTCTGGGTTATTTTTTATTTATGTGGACAATAAGCAAAATGTTTAGATTCAGGACTATTTGGGGGATGGCCCCTTATATAAAAGAACCCCAGAGGGGAATAAAGGTAACCGAAAATCAAACTGAATAATACAAATGCTACAGCATTGTATAAATAGGTGCTATTTGAAGCACCTCCCTGTTTCTCGTCTTGGGAGTCAGGGTGCTTGAAGAAGTGCGACCTTGGCTTCCAGTCTGCACTCCACCATCCTCCAGGTTAGGAGGTGGGTGAGAGAGGAGCTCTCTAAGCCTCGGCTTCCTCATTGCATTGTTCAGAGAAAAACTTCAGACAAATTACGTATAACAGAATTTAACTGGGCAAAGAACAGGTCACGAATCAGGCAGCTCCTCAGAACTAGAATAGATTTGGAGGTATGACTCTGGGGCTACTGTGGGTTTGAAAAGTGGCAACGGGACGAATGGAAATGGAAGTGAAACATAGAAACAGCGGGCTTGGTTCCAGCTCGGCGTTTGCCTTTTTTTCTTGCTCTGTCGCCCAGGCTGGAGTGCAATGGCACAATCTTGGCTCACTGCAACCTCCGCCTCCCGGGTTAGAGCAATTCTCCTACCTCAGCCCCCTGAGAGGCTGAGATTACAGGCACCTGCCACCATGCCTGGCTAATTTTTGTATTTTTAGTAGAGATGAGGTTTCATCATGTTGGCCAGGCTGGTCTCGAACTCCTGACCTCAGGTGATCTGCCTGCCTTGGCCTCCCACAGTGCTGGGATTATTACAGGGGTGAGCCACCGCGCCCAGCCTGGTGTTTGCCTTTTTCAACACTTTGAACAGTGGCCGCTGTGAGCAGTTGAGAGACAGCTGCTGGGATTGGCTGGGACTCGGCTACGTGTTCCAGGAGCAGGTGGCGGCCTGTGGACACATCCCAGTAAGTCACACTTCACTGTGTATGAAGCAACCTTGAGGCCAAACTTAAAATGTGTAAGGAGGCAGCGTTAGGCTAAAGTGAACAGCACGATCTGCACACTGATGGCACACACGTAACATGCACAGAACGGCATCTGGGACTAAGTGATACTTAATCAATGCTACTTCCCTCCCCATTTCCCTCAGCACACAGAGAAGGAAACACTCCAGACGGGTTGAATACGTTGTGAGTTATTTTAATGAGGGAGCTTTTGAAATGGAATGCTTTACAAGTCACCTCAGGCTACATCAGACTGAAGCAATGGAGTAGATTTGTTTTAGGCATTTCTGAAGGTGGAGGTTTATGATCTTCTAGAGGAAAAGTTATTAAAGTAATGGCCATGTACAGTACTTCCTTAGGAAAGTTAGTTCTTGGGAGAGTGTCAAGAAATTCAAGTCCTGGTCTCGCTTATTACTTATAATGTAAAAATATATTTTCTCTCAATACTTTATGCCTGTAGTATACAAAGATACTGAACAACACCTTATATTTCTATCATTTTTACATTTTCAACATACTTTGGTGTATAGTATTGTATTTTACCCTAACAACACCATTATGGTTTAGAAAGGGGAGTTTTATGCTTCCCATGTTTGAGATGAAGAAACTTAGACTCAGGGAAGTAAACTGATGTTAAAGAATCAACCAAAAAGTGGAGGCAGTGTGGGACCAAGGTCTGAGCAGCCACACTCTGCAGCCAGTATCCTTTTTACTCTAGCATTGACTCCTGGTTTAGAAAACTAGTACAGTGAAGAAGATCCTTCTTACCATGGCAATTTGCTAACTTTCACTGTGACTATGATTCTAAACAGAATTTCGAGTAAAGTGGATATCTATGAGTATCATGCAGTGAATATGTGTGTGTGTGTGCACAGACATGGATGTATGGATGTGTGCATTTATCTCCTGCTTTTTTCTGAAATTTTTTTGAAACAACTGATTTCAAAATTATGAATGCAGATAACGAAGCTGTTGAGATGGATTGATGTCGGACATAACCTTGGTTCTTGTTTAAAGTAGTTTAAAATATTAGGAAGGGGGCTGAGCTAGCTGGCTTGTAATTCAAGGATGATGGGATGTTTCTGTTTTAAGTTCGAGATGGAGCTTCTGCTTGTAAGAGCCTGTAATTTGAGACAAAAACAAATGATGGGTTATGATAACACATGTGGTTTAATAGACTATTCTATGACACTAGATGACAGTTGAATTTCTGCGTTGTTTGTGCTTTGGATTCTACTGCTGGGGTGCAGGAAAAGCCACCCCAAAGTAGAGCACCTTGGGAAATGAGAAAATTGCAAAAGCCGGAAGGTTCCTCTCTGGCCTATTTCTACCTTTCTCCCCTGTGAGCTGGCCATGAAAGAGTTTTCTGACCTACTTTCCCTGAAAATGAAACTGTCATTCCAGATATCAGACCCTTACATGCCTCTGAAACCTGGCGAGGGGTGGCACAGAGAGACCAGGAAGGATCTGAGCTAACAGGCCTTGTTCATTTCCAGAGTGCATCACTTTCAGATCACGCCCTTTTCCCTCCCACCACGCTTCTGCACAGGTCCCATAAAAATACAGTTTTCTCTGCGTCTTTGGGTCTTCATTTCTGAAGCTTCTAGTGTAAAATAAAGCTTCTAATATAGTTTTCCTTTGTTAATCCCTGTTTTTTTTTTTGTTTTTTTTTTGAGACAGTCTCGCGCTGTTGCTCAGGCTGGAGTGCAGTGGTGCAATCTTCGCTCACTGCAAACTCCGTGCCACCCCTCTCCCAGTTCAAGTGATTCTCCTGCCTCAGCCTCCCGAGTGGCTTGGATTAATGGCAACTGCCACTGTGCTGGCTAATTTTAGTAGAGATGGGGTTTCACCAGCTTGGCCAGGCTGGCCTTGAATTTCTGACCTTGTGATCCACCTGCCTCAGCCTTCCAAAGTGCTGGGATTATAGGTGTGAGCCACCACGCCTGGCCGTTAATCCGTGTTTTGTTGTAGGATCTCAACCAGGAACCCAGGGATGGGTGAGGAAAGCATACTACGTAGTTTTCCCCTCCACTATCACTCATCAAGCACATGCTAAACATTTTCCGCACATTAAGTCATGTATGTGCATGTTTACTGGCACCCTGTCTATGAAATGGTGTTAGAATTGCTGTTCTACAAATAGACGGAAGCCTAGCAGAATCAGCGTGCCCAGGGTCAGGAAGCCTGTGACTGAGGGAGCTGGAATTCTTGTCTGGATCTCTTGGACTCTTCTTCTGTTCTGAGGACACTTTCTTTATCGTCAGCTGGAACACAGGGCCTTGCATTGTGAGGCTGGCACGGCATCAGCTGTGTGAAAATCAAAGTTGCTCTAGCATTTCAACAACTGGAAGTTACCATGTGGTCGACCAGTGGTTTCCAGGCACCAAGGATTCCAAAGATGGACAGAAATAATAAAGGTTCATTCTGCAAGGTGCTGACAGTGTGGCTTTGGCAGGGTTTGCACATGAGACATGCGTTATGGGAGACCTGACTATGTGAGAGGTTTGTTGCTGTGTCTTTAGGGATTTCACTGCATGGGGGGATCACAGGGTTTGAGCTGGAGTCCTCCTGGCACCCAAGCATGGAGTAGGTTCACTGCAGCCAGCAGGAGTAGTTTCCTTGGCGCCCGTTCCTCCAGAGAACACCTGCTCAGATCCAGGTAACCCTGCACCTGTGCATGGATCATCAAACACCTGCTCATATCCAGGTAACCCTGCACCTGTACATGGATCATTGAACACCTGCTCATATCCAGATCCAACTCAAGCACCTGCGCACGGATCATCGGTGAGACCTACAGAGACCCCAGGGATAGAAGGGATTTCCATTTGGGACTCCAAAGAGGAGGCATCTGATGGCATGAGCTGTCATCAGGATGCACCTGGCCTCACAGAGCCCTGTGGGAGCAGTGCGGGGAATGGCCACCTCTGTTCTGAGCACACTGGCATTCCTGAGGACCAGCCAGCTGGCCTCTCAGGCTGACCTGTGAGTGGACGACATCCCACACGTCCTCCTCACTGGGGCAGAAAAGGAAGCCATCAGAATGAGCACTGCAACTCACCAGGTGGGGTGCCTCCAAGCAAAGAGGCCTTCTTTCCAGAAGCACCATAAGCCGGCATTGCTGTTTTACATAGAAGAAGAAAGATTATAGTTTTCATAGGAAATTTCATAGTGAATCCCAGCAATATCGAGCTACTGTATGTCCATCTGCTTTAAGATGAGTTGTGGTTGCTTTTCATATTTCTCACTGAGGAATGATCAATTATTTTTCTATGAAATGCTTAGAAGGTGCTTCTCGCATTGACCTGGACTCTGATTGCCCCATGATGTGCTTTTGTTGATTGTGTCAGTCCACACTTGCACCAGCACTGGCAATTCTGAGACTCCTGTAAGAAATCCGGGAGGATCCCTGGTTCTCGGTGCAGGGGTGGGTGAGGGGCCAGGGAGATGACAGACCCTGCAGAGTGTGGTCCACTGAGCAGCTCTTGGGGAGGAGGAAGATGGGAACAAACAAACAAAAGCAGGTGTGAGTGCTCTGAGCGAGGGAGCAGGTCCTTCACACTTCCTGGTCCCCAGAGTTGGTTTGTTTCTGATATTTCTTCTCCGGGGATCCTGAGTTTGAAAAGATCTTGTGAATGGTCATGTCTGGGACAACTGCCCTGTCCTGTAGCAGGAGGAGGTAAGAGGGGAACGGACTGAGACCATTATCAACCATCTGCTCTGGTGGGCCCTCAGGTAAGGGGAAGAGGATGCAGGTGTGTGGGGGCCTGGCTGGGGAGCCTGGGCCTTGCAGGGGGTCTTATGGGGTCTCTGAGGCCCCTTGGCTCTCCCTCAGGCTTCTTGGACATCTATTGGTAGTACTTTACCCTGAAATCCCCATCACAGGCTGGGACGCTCTCCCCCACAGAAGAAAGGAGGGAGTGGGTTCAGGCCCCCTTAATCTCCCCACTTACAGCCAAGCCCTGAGCTTCTCAGAGGTCAAACCTGCATTTCAGGTGGTGACAAGGAAATCACTGTGATGAGGCCACTCCCCCCAGCCACATGGAGGAGAAGGAGGAGGAAGAGGAGGCGGAAGAGAAGGGAGAGGAGGAGAAGGAGGAGGAGGAAGAGGATGAGGAGAAGGAGGAGGAGGAAGAGAAGAAGGAAGAAGAGGAGGAGGAGGAGGAAGAGGAGGAGGATGAAGAGAAGGGAGAGGAAGAGGAAGAGGAGGAAGAGGAAGAGGAGAAGGAGGAGGAGGAGGAAGAGGAGGAGGAAGAGGAAGAGGAGGAGAAGAAGGAGGAGGAGGAGGGGAAGAGGAGGAGGAGGAGGAAGAGGAGGAGGAGGAGGAGGAAGAGGAGAGGAGGCAAGTTTGCGCTCGGAGTTCCCTGGGATAATTATGAATGTGTTGTATTAGCCAACCTCCCAGGCCATATCTAAGTGAATGGTTAACTTTACTTCCTCATTTTTGGGCGAGTGCATTGGAGGGAGCCCAGCCCGAGTGGGAGCTCCCAGACACAGGCTGAACCTGTTTGATTAGCCTGACATCAAGTGGCCCCTCGGTATTGCAAAGGCCGGTGGTGCCGGGAATGGGCAGCTCTGCGATCGCGTGTTCCAGGCTAAAGATTTAATCCTGAGGCCTGCCCTTACTGTTTGTGACCTTGGCTTCCAAAGGACCCTGTGTGCCTTCTTCTAGGTGCAGAGAAGGCTCAGTGAGGCGTGCCGTGCTGGAGCTCCGTGCCGTGCTGGGTCGCTGCACTGCCAGAGCTTCATGCTACCAGTCTCTTCCCCAGCCTGAGCTCCCTCCTTAAATGAAGCAAAATAGTTGAATCTCAAATAAGGCAAAAAGAGCTGGATTGCAGTAACAGACAAAAGGTCCTTCCAAGACGCCATTAACTGATGCTGCTACCAAAAGCTAAGGGAGGAGGACCTGCTCTGGCGTTACTCAGTGTCGCTGGCATCGCTTGAAAATCTGGTAGCTTCTTGGTCTTGATCTGCCCTGTGTGTGGTGGACCACGTCACTGTAGATTCCTGCAGGAGTGATCACTGCTGCCTTGAAAGGCTCAAGCAGACGCAGTCACTGGCCCAGCCCCTCAGGACCCGGCGAAAGTAACGGCGGCTGCAGCAAACTCAACCAACCGAGTTTCAATCACACTTGCCTAGTGCGGCATCTTTACAGAAGGAGTGTCTGGGACTTTTACGCAAGATAAAAATGCACTGCCCTCAGCCTCTGTTTCATTCCACCTCTCAGAGAAGCCCAGGAAGGCGGCATCCAGAGACTCATCTTGCACCGTGGCTACGCTGCCCCCAGACACGCGGTCGTCAGCTCTGCGGCTGGAGGCAAGAACGCGTTTGGACTCCCAGGGCCTGGCGAGGCTCAGTTACGTGGTCTGGAAACAGGGGAGGGGAGGACCACTTCCTCCCAGGTTAACGCCTGTCGAGGATGGCATTCCTTCTCTGGCCGGAATCTGGTGCACATCATTTTCTGAGGGCTCACACTGTGTGTGACTCACCCACATGGCCGAGGACCACTTTATGGAGATGGAGGTACAAGGGGCCCACCTCAGGCACCTGCCAGCCCCCCTTTGTCTTGGTGGCACAGAATCGGTCACTGGATGCACCCTACAATGTCAGGAGGGGAAGAGGGAGGTGGGTGAATGCTATTTACTGCATTATACTACCCTCAGACCAACAGCATCAGCAGCCCCCGCCCCGGCCCCCGTCCCCGCTCCGTCTCCTGCTGTCTTTTATTGGGTTTGGGTGATTACCAGAGGCCAGTGCCTTGAAGAGGCAGCGACATGGCAGAGCAGACTGATGACGTGTGTGGGTTTGGCAGCTCCACACGCACTGAGGGCTGCTCCACTGCGCCCTGGCCTGTCCAAGGAGCACGCACACCTCTGCCTGCGCCTGGACTTTTTGCTCATCAAGCGCCAGCAGCCCTCGACCAAGGGGAGGCAGGGACAGGTGAGCAAAACCTCCCTGCTTCCCGTCTGGCCAGTGGGACTGTCCTGAGACCCTTGTCTGAACCGTCTGCTTGAGGGGCCCAGCTCACTCGCCCTAATGGGCTTCCCTACTCCCTGTCTCTCTGCTCCCTTTTCCCAGGTGGGGACCAGAACAGTGGGTTTTCCCTGCACGGTCTCACTTTCCCACTCAGAATTCACACACACACGACCCCACGTACTGGAGTCCCCAGCCCCATGGGGCCCAGCTGGGGGAATTCTGCTGGTCCTTCTCTGGTGATTCCTGTCTGCCGAGGTGGTGTGGCTGCTGTGGGGGTGCCCACTGAGAGCCCCCCAGAGAGCAGCTTCTGATAGGACAGTGTTCAGCCGCCCTTGGGACTGGAGGCATCTGCCACTCCTGGGCCCACTCTCTGCAGGCCACACCCTGACCAGGGCCACACACCATGGATATGGACGCCCGGCCTGTGCCTCCAGCCTGGGCTCCCCAAAAGAACAGTCTCTCCTCTGGGGCTCCCCATCGGCTGGGCTGCAAGGCCTCAGAGCTGCTGCCTCCATCTGTCCTCGGCTCATCCTGCCATCTCTCTGCTCCCTTTTCTCCATCCACGGGTGTCTGGCCTGCACCACAGCCTGAAGCCCTCTGGCCTCTGGCTTCATCTCACCTTTACCCACAACAGGCATGTCCCAACCTATCTCCTGCAAGTCTGATTCCATCTCAGTGTCTGGCTCCTGGAGGACTCCACAGACGCGGTGTGTTTCCAGCCTTCTTAACACTTCAGTGCAAGATTTACAAATCAGTGCTGTGGGGCCAGAGGCAGTGGCTCACACCCATAATCCCAACACTTTGGAGGCTGAGGTGGGAGGATCAACTGAGGCCAGGCATCCAAGACCAATCTTGGAAGCATAGTGAGACCCCATCTCTCCAAAAAATACCAGAATTAGCCAGGCGTGGTGGCACATGCCTGTAGTCCCAGCTACTCGGGAAGCCGAGGTGAGAGGGTTACTTGAGCCCAGGGGTGGAAGGTTACTGTGAGCGCTCATTGCTCCACTGCACTCCAGCCTGGGTGACAGAGCAAGACCCTATCTCCAAAAGAAATAAATAGATTAGTAAGGTTTGTGCTCAGTGCAAAGATCCACCAGGCTTTAGTGGGCCGGACCCACCGAGGGTCTCAGGGTGGATCTGAGGGAATCAGTCAGCAAAGGCCCCTGGCTGCTCCATGTCAAGCCCGTAAGAAGAAACAGAAGACAGGCTCTGCTCCGGGTAAGGGCAGCGGCTCAGGAAGGAGGGACAGGCAGCACAGTGATCATGGCCATGGACAAAGCGTCTCCTCCAGCTGGGGGCTTGCAGTGTGAGCGCTGGTGAAACAGGGGCTCCGGGAGGAACGCATGAGGGTGGGCACCGCGTGGGGGGCTTGGTGTCATGGGCTGAGGTGGGTTTTCTGAGGCTCGTGTGCTAAAGTTCTAACTCCCATACCCCATGCTGGAGCCGTGCTTGGAGACAGGGTCATTAGAGAAGCAACCGAGTTGAAACAAGGCCAGTAGGGTGGCCCTAATTTGATGTGACTGACATCCTATAAGAGGCGGGGAGGACACAGACAGGCACGCAGAGGGACGACCGTATGAGGACAGGGGAGAAGACGTCATCCACAAGCCAGGAAGGGAGGTCTCTGGAGGAACCAGCCCTCCTGACAGCTGGGTCTCGGTCTTTCAGTCCCCAAACCCCCGACAAGGGAGAGGATCACGTCTGTTGCTTAAGCTGCACATCCTCAGCCTTTGTTATGGAGGCTGAGCGGACGGAGATGCTAGGGTTGGGCGTGAAGGCTGAGTGCCTTCCTTGGCCTGTGGGTGATTTCTACATAAATGGCAGGGCTGAATTTGGAATTCCAGCTTCTGAAGACCACAGATGGGCAGGCAACATCTCTATTTCTCCTTCCTTTTCTTCCCAGCATGGAGACCCCACTGGCATCGTTAAAACCTGCCTCCTGAAAACTGCCTTTGTGGCCACAGGAAGCTTGCGGCTCCTTTATCTCTCTTACAAAATTCCTGATGGCGTTTTCATAAAAGAAGTCACGATGGAGCAGCCAGCTGGCCAAGGTCAAACTGTCCTTCCGTGTGGTTCCTCCCTTCTGAACAGGCTTTTCCTGCAGCCTGTGTCAGCCAAGACAGAGAGCGGCCGTGCTTTTCATACCAGACCACGTCCTCTGTCCTCTCTGCTTGTCTGAGAAAAGAAAAATTTAGATCACCCCATGTGTTTGAGATTGGTCATTAGAACCATCTGGTGAGATAAGCACCCGAGCTTAATTGTGAGTTAGAAAAAGAAAGCGATTTAAGCATCACCTAACAAAGGTGGTACAGTATGAACTGCAAACTGAGTTTCAGACACATCTTCCCAGGAGCACGTCTGATACGGGTGGGGCGAGGAGAGAGCGGCCAGAGGCTCCAGGGCTGCGTCTCTAATCGCACAGCACCCAGGAGCTGGCAGGGACGAGCGTGCGGGACCCAGCCGGGCCATCCCCGCTGCACCGCGTGGGGAAGGACAGGAAGCCAGTGTGGCTGTCACAACCCTGGTCCTCTCTGCCCTGGCCTGGGAGGCCTAATGGACTCATGGTCCACAGTGCGATTCCACAATGAGAGGATGGAGTTAGATCAGTGGGTTTCAAACAGTGGCATTCCAAAGGGTGTCAGGTGCCTGGATGGAGTCTGGGGAGAGGAGCCGGGGACGTGGGGAGAACAGGGGTGGTGGGGAGAGCAGGGGCGGTGGGGGGAGCAAGGGCAGTGGGGGGAGCAGGGGCGGTGGGGGGAGCAGGGGCGGTGGGGGGAGTAGGGGCGGTGGGGGGAGCAAGGGCGGTGCGGGGAGTAGGGGCGGTGGGGGGAGCAGGGGCGGTGGGGGAACAGGGGACATGGGGAGAATAGGGCTGTGGGGAGAACAGGGCTGTCGGGGGAGCAGGGGCTATGGGGGGAGCAAAGGCCGTCAGGAGAACAGGGCTGTAGGGAGAACAGGCAGGCCTCCCGTCATCAAGCCCATGTAACAAAGCCCCCTCACCTGCAGTGTAAACAGCGGGCACTATAGTCTCAGGGTCCTGGAGGCTGGGAGTGGGCATCCAGCTGTCCGCAGTGCTGGTTTCTCCCGAGGCTCCTCCCTGTGGCTTGCAGACGGTGTCCTCTCCCCGTGCCCACACTGGGCCATCCCTCGGTCTGCGTCTGTGTCCTAATTTCCTCTTCTTATAAGGACTCCCAGAAGATTGGATTAGAGCCCACCCTGTCGGCCTCCTTTGACCTTAATTACCTCTTTAGATGCAGTCACATTCTGGGAACCAAGGGTCAGGGCTGCCACAGGTGAATTTGGAGGAGACGATCAGCCTCCAACAGCCTTCCTCCTTGTCTCGACTTTTATAATGGCTTTCTGTGTTTATCTGCTTTTACACGTCAGCGTTTTGGATGAAATCGCATTTCAAAAAAAGGTTGGATTCATTATGAAGGTCTGAAAACCCCTGAGATGGACAGAGGCTCTGCCTCTCCATCGGCTGTCACTTGGAGCTTCACACCGCAGATCCCCTGAGGATGGGGGTGGCGTCTCCAGGGCCCACCCATGCTGAGGCCATGGCCCAATGGAGATGGCTTCTCTGTGGGGCTGAGGCCCCTGGGGTGCATGGCTCCGAGAAACGCCTGGGCATCAGCAAATCCTTTCCCTCCTGCTTGGCCAGAGCAAAGGCTTCTCTTTTAATCCTTTACTCAGAGAAGAAGGCTTCATACTGCGCAGCCCTGTGACTCTGAGTGGCTGCTACAAAGCCATTTTCTATCTTCTGTAGCCCAAGGCAGGAAGAGTAGGCGTTTAAGAAGACCTGACTCTACAGCCACAATCGTCCCACTTTGCTGGGTGGTGGAGGCCCACATGGGCTGTGCTTTTGGAATGTTCTCCTGAGCCACAGTGGGAACAGGACTTGGCCTTGGGAATTGGGAGCCACGGAAGATGCGTTCCACTGGTTTAGAAGCTGAATCACATGCTGCGAGATGGTATCCTGGCCCACAGCAAAATGAGTTGGCGCAAATAAGAATATTGACACAGTCTTGAAGATCTTCCCATTTCAATAGCTTAAGTTGGGCTGGTTGGGGTTGAATTGGCCAGTTCCTGATGCAGAGCAAATAACAAACCTTTCGTGACTTTTCTGATTCTACCAAGTGACCGTAAGAGAGGGAAGAGGAGACAGGTAAGAATCTATTTTATGACTGTAATCAACCCTTCTCCTAAAGGACAGGGCTACTTTTCTGAGAAATATATTATCCTCTGGAACATACAAAGGTATTTTCTTGGTGGGAAAGACAAATGGGGCCAAAGTGGATCCGAAGGAGGAGGGAAAAGCAGTACCGAGGTTTGGTCCTTACGGCTCTGGGAATATTGCAAAGTCAGACGGAACACGACTCCCTGCGGCTGTTGGACTCACTTTGCAGGTCAGTTCCCATCTGCTCCCTCTCTCTCATTATGGGATGAGGGATAAGGGAAGGAGGTGAGAGGGTGCAGGGCACAGAAGTAGGGGCACAATCTACCTGCTCTTGGGAAGCACACTGATAACACCAAGTGACTCCAGCAGGCAGCCACCCCCAGGATTCCTATGAAGAAATATCAGAGACCCATTCAGATGGTCCTGTGTTCTAGCCTGGGACCTTTTGGAAGGTGGATGACTGATTCCTCAGAACATATAAACTAAAGAAACAGAGGCTGCCTTGGAATCCAGAATCCAGGCCCTTCAGGGGTGAAGTCTCCACCTTTCCTGTTATGCAGCTCCCTCAAATCTGCGGGAAGCAGGGGGACCTCAAAATTACCATCGCACTCGAGGCCAGTGCTGGAGCAGGAAGCTCTCATAGACCTGCTAAGACACTTCTCTCTAACCTCTGTGGCCTCCAACGCTCGTTTCTCAGAACATTAGAATCTGTTTGGCTTCATTAGAGTAAGTCATTTCCCTGTAGCATGATGGCAGACTCCTTAAAGGGACAGGTGTGTCTTATATGCAAATCCTAACACGAGGAATTGCTTCATCACTCAGATCATATTATTATCACATATTGATATTATATTGATATTAATATTATATTATTACATATTAATAATTATATTGTATTATCTGAGTGATTAATTCCTCCTATGTGTTAGGATTAGCATATAAGACAAATTAACTGTGACCAGTTAACCTAAATAATGATTTAAATTTTAAATTAATTAATTACTACAAATTACTATTAAATAATAATTATTTATTATTTATAAATAGTAAATATTTATAAATCATTTATTATTAAGTTACTAATCAAAATAATTAAATATTTAATGATATACAAGAGTAACGTTAGAAGACATGTGTGTTCGCGGGGCTGTGAAATAGGTCTCTGATTTTATTAAGAGGATCACTAAATAAGGCAGTCTAGGGAGAAATGGGAGCCCATGAGTCAGGAGGGGAAGGGATGGGTTGGAGGGAGACTTCAGAGGTGGAGACAAATGGCTCTGTGCTACTGTGGGCAAGGAAGAAAAATAGGGAACTTGGAATGACTCCGGTGTTTACGGTTTGAGCTTGCGGGGCCACGGGAGATGGATTGTGTCATGATAAGGCTGCTGTTTCCAAGAGCATCATTCAGTTCCATTTCTGGGAATGGACGGCCAGAGTGGAGATGTCGTGACGAAACTAAAATTGCCGAACAGATGCTGTCTTCTCTTCCCCACCCAGGTGAATGTCTACTGTACACGTAACAGGCTTCTGAAAACTTCATCTATGTAGATTCTGAGTAGCTGAGCAAAGGAATTTCTTCCGAAATTCCAGTTGTTCTTAGGGCCTTCATGTCTAATGAAGTCTATGCAGTCCATTTCAGTAGCTTATAAAGCCGTTGAAAATTCCCCTTGCTTTAAGAGTAAAAACCAAGATAAGAGTTAAAATAAGACTTGATGGATAGTTCAGACATGACGGCAACAGGTATTCATTCCATTTAATCTTTTCTCTCTTGTTCTGTAGAACTTAAAAAGCTAATAATTTACCTCTGCAGTCTCTCCTCCTGCAAGAACACCATCCCAGCCAAGTAAAACTTACGGCAGGTCAGGATAACTGGCACATAAATCAGAGTCAAACAGAGTTTCACTTCAATTCAGAAAAACTGTGTAATTTGCTTTTTCTGCCTTACTTTTTTTATTTTTATGCACTAAACAGTTTTCTTCAAAATGATGCCCCACAGAACTGGTACTATCATTATTATACTTTGTCTATTTTTTGGCATTTTTTCAGGAATGGATCTAAAACCATTTTTGGCCTAAGCTATGTCTTGTTAAGATGCAGATCCTGAGCTGGTGGGTCAGGAGTGAGGCCTGAGGTTTGCATCTGTCATGAGTTTGTGGATGCTGCCCTTGCTGTTGGTCCACGGGCAACACTTTGGGTTGCAATGCCCAGGGGCATCTGGGGGCCAGCAACTCTGCAGAGCTGAACCAGCTGCTGAGGTAGGGCTGGTTCTGTGCCCCACAACCCACATCAAGGGGTAACTGGATGGGGGCTGCCCTGGCAAGGCAGCTCCTCAATTCCGTACACTACCTAACTGGGCACGGCCCATTAATTCAATCCAAATCCATTAGAATGCAGCTGAAGCAAGGCCTCGTGCGGTGGAAGAAGAGCGGCGTTTGGAGCCAGCAGGCCTGGGTTTGAGTCTCGTCTCTGTCACTCAGAGGCGGCAGCACCATGTGTTTAATTCCACATTTCTTATGTGAAATCCACAGTATATATCACCTCAACCATATCATTTTCAAAAACAGCAAGTGTGATATAATGTTTGCAAAGATTTTGCCAAGAATTCTTAGTTGGGTCTCGTGACCTTAAGTTGTGATCAAATCCAAAACCGATACTATATTTTGTAGAGTTAAATTTTTGTAACACAGCTATTACATAAATGCAAAATGCTGTAAATGTATGTGTATGTGTAGATGGAGGATAGATGATCATCAGACAACAGATAATAGATATAAATAGATAACACACAGATGACAGATGAAATGGTTATAGGTTAGGTAAATGATGGCTAAATTGACCATAGATCATTTAGATAGATAACAAATATATAGATAATAGGTATGTATGGATAATAGGTAGATATAGATAATAGATAAATGATAGATTTGGAAAGATAATAGATAGCTATAGATAGCTAATAGATAGATGATAGATAAATAAAGATAAGTGGATGGTAACTAATCAGGGATAATTGATTTCCTTATTCCCGTCTACATTTTTGCCTATCCATATGGGCTGTGGGTGTGGCCATGGCGACACACCTGTGCAGCATCATTTCTCACTGTGGGGGCTCAGGGGGAGCTGGTGACCTGGGCGGTTCCCCTGCAGGTGAGAGGATCTCCATGCTGCAGCCACTGTCCCTGCCTCTCCGGCACCCTCTCCTCTCCTTTTCACTCACTCTGGTTATTCTGGCTGAGGAAGGAACAGGAAGGGACAGAAGGGCTGAGAGATTAACTACACAACTGAGGTTTGATGAGAACTCTTGTGCTGGGTTTCCTGGAAAAAGACCGAGGTGGAAGTTCTGGGGAGCCTCTCCTGGAGGGAGACAGTGCCCACAGGGGGTCCCGACAGCTTTCACGGAGGCTCAGGACTGGAAGGGCCCTTCAGAGCAGCCCTCACTGAAGCAGAGGACTGGGGCTTGTGCCCCCAGATCCAGTGGTAGCTGGGCAGGGCTCTCCTGCAGGGCCAGCCCCACCCACAGCAGTGGAGGCACTTGCTGTCAGCCTCAGCAGCCCACACTCCAGGGAGCTGGACGCCAGGACCCTGGTCCCGAATGGGCACCACCTTGCATGGCATGGGAGGGGACAAAACCTCCAGGCATTGACAGGCATCACACTGCAGCTGCTGCAGAAGCTCTGAAGCAAGACAGAGCACCCAGCTCCTCAGCACCATCCTCAGGACAGCGGTGTGGGCCAGGAGTACAGGAGCTTCTCTTGAGTGGGCACTCTGGTCTCTAGATACCGTGGAATCTTGCTCTTGAATTAGCTCTTACCAGGCATGATCCAGGAAGAGGAGTATGCAGGCAGTCAGTGTGATTGGTGTGATTATGGGGTTCAGTGTGACTGGGATAGCTGCTGTGCATTCTAGGAAAGAACGACGGGGGTCGGGGGAGGGGTCCCAGGGCCACACCCTGCTGTGCAAGGATGGCGTCCTGCAGCCCAGCACAGAGCCACAGGTAGGATGTAGTGGGACACAGGTACGATGCAAGTGGAATCCAGGTGGGACACGGGTGTCATGCAGGTGGGACGCAAGTAGGGTGCAGGCGGGATGCAGGTAGATGTTGAGTACAAGTGTGTGCACTCAGCTGTGTCTATAGCACTGGATCTCAGTGCTGTGCCTGGAGTGCCAGAATATGATGGGTCCCAGAGGGAGGGCCATGTTCAGATGAAGACTGTGAATGTCCACTTGTGCTTAGCCCAGGGCTGTGGACCTGTAAGGACCAGAGATGCTGCCTGGAAAATCCCGTCGTGTCCTGCGCCAGCTGGCCTGTGAGGGTATGAAGGTGTAGCCCTGCAGGGCACGCTCCAGGGACAGATGCACCTGTGAGTTTGAATCCCACGTGGATGTCGAAGAGACTAAGCCCTGAGCCTAAAGCCCGGCTCCTTCACTGAACTCTCAGGAGCTCTGCACCCTTCCTCAATCTCTCTGAGCCTGCGTTCTCTCCATGTAAGCAAAATATCTGTACAATAAGAATTCCTGCCTTGATGGTCATGGAAAGATTGAACGAGATCTAGTTCCTAACATCACCCAGTTAGGTTCCTTTCCTTCCCTTTCCTTTCTAATGTTAGAGAGAAAGAGATAGGAAAAGCAAGAGGGAGAAAAACACTGGCACAGCAGACAGCAGTGCATGGCACCTGGCATCCTTGCAGCACGCCTGGCCACGGTCTGCAGCAGCAGGGAGCTGCACGGCCATGCCCAGACCCCGGAGAGGGGCCGGCCTGGGCCCTGGGCTCTGAGCCGCGTGGCTAGCGCAGCACTTCCTCTTCTTGGTATAATCAGGACACCTTGGCATTGGAGGGAGGCTGCACGCTGCCCTCACCCTCCGCCATCTTGCCAGCCCAGCAGACTCCAGGGACTGGGCCTGACCTTGCCCAGAAGCGCAGAAAATCCAGAGGCAGCCTCCTGCTCCCAGGCATGATGCCTGGGCACTAGAGGCCCGGGTCCAGGCTGTGGACGTGGCCGCTGCTGTCCTGTGGCGGTGCAGAAGGACAGCAGCTGCTGGTGACCCCTTAGTCGCTCTGAAGCCAGCCCTTCCCACTTCCTCTTGTTCAGTATCCTCTCCAGAAGCTTGTGGGGCAGTTACTATCCGCAACTGAAAGGTGCAAAGAGGAGTGACTTGGTTCTCAGTCCTACGCCGAATGAGTCAGGTTATTGTCCTCCTTTAAAATGGAAAGTAAATGGATGGCTTTGGTGCTCTAAGGACCATTCTTATCTGATTGTTGCATTAATATCATCCTCAAAATCGTCAGAAGGAGGATTAGGATAAATGTTTTGTGCTAAAAAAGGCACTAATTTCAGTTGAGTTAGGATTTTAAGTTTTAGAGGAGAGGGAAGAGAAAAATGGTAATACAAAAATGAAAATGTAAATACAGATTTTAATCCCAGCGAGGCTGGCGTATGCAGGCCTTGCCCTTGGAAGGGGCTGAGCTGTGTACTGTCTCAGCAGAGCAGCTTGCGGATGCCCCCGGCCGCTGGCGAGGAGTGTGGTGGGTGGATGCTCTGCTCCTGGGGGACGGGCTTCCTGCATTTGCCTTCCTAGCTATTAGCATGGCCCCATGTCCCTGAAGAAGCAGGGCTCCCAGGACCCCCAGCCAGTGTAAGCACTAGCACTGTTGCAGGGATTATAGCCTCTGGTTTTCAACTGTGGCTTTACACACACTCCAGAGCCTTCTGAGTCTTATTTTAATTATATCCCCTCGATAAAGCGACTCGCCTAAGAAATGTGGTGCCCTCGGTTCACTGCCAACACCACAGTCCCTGAGTTTTTGTTGTTTGTTTGTTTGTTTTAATATTTACCTAAGGTCATAGTCACATTTATAATGTATTACATCTGAATTATTTAAAGTGTTTATACACTGTTGATCTTAGGGCCTAATGTTAATTAATACTTTGGGGAAATGAACAGCATGATAAATTCAAGCGGATGCAGGCACCTCCCTGCTTTGATATGTGGGGTTGAGAATTGACCCAGGAGTTCAGTCCACGTTTGTGTAAGGAAAGCTCACAGTGGCCAGGTGAGGAAGCCAAGGACTGACCACCAAGGCTACACAAGGTGTGGACGCAGCCCCTCCACAGGAGACGAAAGTTGGATGTGCACGCCAAGAGGTGGCCTTGAAATTGTTCTGTGAGTGGCGGCAAAGGCCCCAGCTCTGCAGAGCTGCAGAGGGGAGGCTGATCCCAGTGATTCTGAGAGAAGCGTGGCTTTGGGAGGAAGTGTGAGTGAGCAGGGACTTGGGTGGACCAAGGCGTGCAGGGGATGGGGAAAGGAGGAGGCTCCAGGGGAAGGCATGAGACCAGGAGGAGGCAGGGGAGTGTCCTATGTGTTCGTGTCCTGGCAGGTGTGGTTCACTGTGTGCTGTGACCTCAGTGCTGGTGGCTCACTCTGTGTGTCAAGTTTGTGTGTGGCTTCCTTTGTTTTTAATTTAGATAGAGTCTCGTTCTGTCACCAGGCCCACCTCCTGGGTTCAAGCGATTCTCCTGCCACAGCTTCCCTAGTAGCTAGGACTACAGGTGCACACCAAAACACTCAGCTAATTTTTGTACTTTTAGTAGAGACGGGGTCTCACCATGTTGGCCAGATGGTCTCGATCTCTTGACTTTGTGATCCACCAGCCTCCACCTCCCAAAGTGCTGGGATTGTAGGCGTGAGCCACTGCACCCGGCCGTGGCTTCCTTTTTGAGCAACTATTGAGCCTGGAACCTCCAATCCCTTTGCATTCTTGGTTCTGGGCCTGACTACCATGCTGCTGTTCTTGTTTTAAATTTTGCTTGGCTTTCCTGATGAATTCCCATCCCAAGCACACATCACAGGAGACCAGCCGTCTCAGGGCTCATGGCCCTGAAGAAGGTGCTGAAGAGGCTGTGTTACAACCCTGAGCCCCATCACAAATTAGATGAGCCACCTTAGGGCCCTTTATCCACTGTGGCCTCTGGGTTCTTAGGTACAAATAGCAGAGTTTGACTGACGGCTACTCCAGATGGCTTAACTCCTTAGAGTGATGAATGCTTCATTATTGCCCCCAGTGGGCAATTTTCTCTGACTTCAAACAAAATGTAGGAAGGTATAAGAAAATTAGCAGAGGAACGAAGCACCTCCAAAAGCTGCCCGAAGACACGGAATCCCGGTGCTGGACCCGCAGGCTTTCTGGGAGAGCAGGACAAAGATGACTCTGAAACTGGGGCCCCATCATTCCCGCAGGTGCCTGTGGTCCACCTGCGCCATCCCTTCCCCCCACACTTCTAGCTATCATCCATATAGACTCACAGCTACAGTCATTTTCCTTCCTACAGGATTCCTACAATCCCCACCACCCCCAGGTTCACCCAAGCTGCTTTTCCCGGGAGACCTGGAGTGAGCCTTGGGGAGAAAGGCCCACACGTGCTGCTGAGCCCCACGCACCTGGGAGGAGGCATAACCCCCGAGACTCCCTTCCCACTCTCAGGAGCTTCCAGGATCTCTGCCTGGTTTTCTTTACAATCACGGAGGTGAAATGTACAAAGCTGAAATGCTCCCTTTGGGGCATTTACGAACTGGGGTCGCTTCCTGTTTTCAGGAGGAAATGCACCTGGAGCTGGAGAGGGCTGTGCTGCCAGGCCTCCCATCCTCTGAGTCACCAGCCGCCATCTCCCCTGGGGACCGCACACTGTGCAAATCTGCCATCCATCCATTACCGTCCATTATCAGATGGAAGCCTTCCAGCCCCTGGTGAGAAGCCAGAGAGAACTTAACGTCCGCATGGGTACAAAGTTATTGACCATGAACTGAGGAAATGTATTTTTTTTCCTCCTTTCCCCTGTGATTGGAATTGCTAATTAGACAACATGAAATTAAAATGATTCCAAGGCTGAAACACTTGGGAAAGAATCTCTTGAAGTCCATTTTTTTATCGCTGGGCTGAGACTAAATTATGCTGTCAACATGCCAGATTATTTCAAATTAGCTAAATTAATTAATCTAACTGAGTCCTTGGCTTTATTAATCGTCTGTTTTTGTTTTTTATGAGAGAAAGAATACGTGACTGTTTCAGTATAGTGCCTATAGATGAAGTTCATAGGCAGGTGGCTTTTCTTCTGTTCCAAGCTGGTATTTTAAAATCTAGGCAGTAATAGGGTTCCCTCAAATACACTCAGTAAATTTCACAGTTTCTTATTTTATTTTGTTTGCATTTGAAAATATCTACCTTTCTGTTGTTAAGATTGCAAAGAGTGAGTGTTATTTTTTCCTTGAGCACTCGAATGTGTTATAAAGACTGGCTCATATGCAACCCATTTTTATGATAGTTCTCTTTTAAATGCCAGAGTTCCAGAAGTATATACCTAAGAAGAGATTTCTGTTGAAGTCGTTTATGGATTACAGTAATTCTAGATTCTCCGGCAATGTTCAATGCTGAGTCGTTGGTGAGGAAGTGACGTGAGCCACGTCAAGCCCACTTACCAATGCCCCACTCATTGCCTGGAGTGAATCCAAGACCACAGGCTCTTCCTGCACACATAGTGATTATGCACATTGAGCTTGTATTCTTGATGTATTCCTCACAATTTATCAGATGATGCTTTGCATGGAAAAATAAGGATGCTTGGAAAAATAAGGATTCTTGATGTATTCCTCACAATTTATCAGACGATGCTTTGCATGGAAAAATAAGGATGGTGGTGAGACCAGGCACTGTGGTAGGACAGGCAGCCTGTGTAAAGTGGGGTCCATTATTTTCACATCTACAGATAAGAGGGATATCACAGGGAAACATTGTTGCTGCCCGGCACTGAATTTCCATGAGATCGGGTAAAGCGGGGGGCTACGCAGAGGGGTGGAAGCCGCTGGAGCGCAGCTACCTCTGGTCCTCACTCCTGGGCCCCGGCAGGGTCTGAGCTGGATGCTAAGTGCAGCGGTAGAAAATGGCCTGGACTCTGAGCCAGGAGCTCTGGCCTCTTCCTGGCTTGGCTACCATCTTGAGTCGACATCTCTGGTCCTCTGTTTTCTCAGGATGAGTGATGTGGACTCCGCCACCCGCAAAGCCCCTGATGCCAGCCATGCAGTTTCTGGAGCAAGTAGAAGAGGCACATTGTTTTTTTTTTTTACTTGCAATCACTTTTCCCAGCCACCCTGGTTCATAGGACACTGGCAATGAAAGCCATTATTACCATTCCTGTTAGTGATGCTAATGAGAATTATTTGAATTCATTTGACACGTTTCCTGGAAGGGGCCCAGTTTTTATGATTATTGCTCATCTCTGCACTTAGAGATTCTGGCTGAGTCCCAGAGAAGTGGAAAAGTACTGTGAGAAAGGATGAACTTGTGGTGTTTCTGGCCTGACTGAATACAGGAAGTCCAGCAATCTCAGGGAAAAACATGTTTACACATTTCGCTAGATATGTATCTATATATCCTTTTTCGGGTCGGGAGGATGGGTGTTACTAAAAGGTTTGAACCTCAGCCTCCAATGGCTGACCCTTGACCCACACTAGGTTTTGCAAAATTGGTTCAGCTGCCTCCTCAGCAGTTCCTGTAATATTTTGGGAGCCAGGGAGGCTAAGGTGGCCTGTACTTCAGTCCCCAGAGGCCGTGAAGTAGGGATTTCTGGGAGGCAATGGGCTAGAACAGGGATTCTGCAAAGACTTGTAGAGAAGCAACGCTTACATTTTTCCCACTGCTTGTCAACATTTGTCTGGGTAATGACTAGACTATGAAATATACAAATATTATGAAGCATTTGGGGATTTCGTATAACTTATTTCAGGATGAGAAGTTGCCTTTTCAGGACATTGGCATGTAGGATTTAGAACGGCCCCAGATGGAAATACTCCAGCTGAGAGATGCCTCTCCCGACCCTCAGCCTCAATTTCCTTTTCATCAGTGACCACCATTTTTTATTACACCCAGGTAAAAACTTTTTGGCTATTCTGGTATTTATCCTGACCTTAGCATGCGCCTGACTTTCTGAGCCATGTTGTCTTGTACTTAATTCAGTCCTGCTTCATGTACAGTTTTTGAAAAAAAGAATTGGTTACAGGCATGTGCTTAGCGTTAAGTTCCTGCTTTCTAATGAAAGGCCCCCTTTGTAACCCAGGTCAAACATTTCAGAGATGTGCACAAAATCAACACTCCTGTAGAGATTATGTGCACGTTATCTTTGGATGGAATAATGCTTTCACTGGAATAATAATATCTTTTTTAAAAGTGTGTTAAGAAGCTGAAAATGTTAGGAATCTAGGTTCTCCCTTTAGATTGCACAGTTGACGCTGAAATTGCAAGTAATAGGAGAGACATAAATAGGGCATCAATATGACTTTGTTTAAAGCTATTAGGATCCTTTTGGCCACCTACAGCAGTTACAAAAAATCACAGGACATCTGTGAAGCATCCCTGAAGTTGGCTCACACTTCACAGCCAAGCACACATTTCTATTAGATGACTTTGCTTTATTCTATCTATTTTAACAGCTATACATTCCATGGCTTCATAAATCTTATTCCTGTGAAATGCACAGATTTCACCAGCTAGTATATTCATGACCAAGATTTTTACCTTAAAGCAACCTTCTTTACATGGCAATAGATTTAAATGCTAGGCTGGCTTCTGTAATGTACACACTAATACACACACACTGCATATACTGACACACACGCAAACATGTATGGACAGTTTGGAACATAATGTCAGGGGTTACATTGGCTCCCCCCTAAAATTCATGTGTTGACATCTTAGCCCTCAGTTCCTGAGAGTGTGGCCTTATTTGAGATAGGATCATTATAGAGGTAATCAATTTAAAATGAGGTCATTCAAGTGGGTCCTGATTCCCTATGGCTGGTGTCCTTAGAAAAAGAAAAAGGCTGGGCACAGAGACATCTACAGAGGGAACATTCTGTGAAGAGATACAGGGAGAAGACAGCCATCTATAAGCCGCAGGAGAGGCCTGGAGCAGATTCCTGCTCTCAGCTGAGAAGGAGCCAGTCCTGCAGACACCTTGGTCTCTTCCTTCCAGGCTCCAGAGCTGTGAGAAAATAAATTGCTGCTGTTTAGGCCTCCCAGTCTGTGGTACTTTGTTCTAGAAGCTTGAGCCGATTCACAACCAGTGACTCACAGCTGCCAGCCGGTGGAGAATGCCTTAAGCAGCTGCAGAGGCGGAGGTGGGGACACTCAGGGCCAGGGCCCTCACCCCAGCAGCCAGTGTGACCTGCCTCTGGTGTGGACACAGGATTCGGACTTGGTGCAGCAGGGCTGTCAGCAAAACCTCTGTAGACCTACCTGTGGGGCAACATTCACTGTGGCTCCAGATTCATCTCAGTTTGTCTTTACCCATTTTCTATTTTTTAATTTTTGAGATGAAATCTCACTCTGTTGTCCAGGCTGGAGTGCAGTGGCGTGATCTTAGCTCACTGCAACTTCCACCTTCTGAGTTCAAGTGATTCTCCTGCCTCAGCCTCCGAAGAGCTGGGATTACAGGCACGCGCCAGCACGCCTGGCTAATTTTTGTATTTTTAGTACAGATGCGGTTTCACCACGTTGTCGAGGCTGCTCTCGAGCTCCCGACCTCAGGTGATCTGCCCGCCTCGGCCTCCCGTAGTGCTGGGATTACAGGTGTGAGCCATGGCACCCAGCCTGTCTTTACCCATTTTCTAAGCCAAGCGATGGCTCTTCACAGATTTATTTTCTTCTTAGATCATTCAAATTTACTGTGGGTTGCAACTGGCAATCTTGATGGATGCAGAAATTTGTACTAAGGTTGGTTGTAGCCAGGAGGCTCTGGGAATTTGAGATGATTCGAAAAATTTTCTTAGGTTTAAGTACCTAAATTGTAGGATCAACAAAGAACCATACAAAATAAATTTCAATTGTCAGGGAGTTTTTCATATTGATGCTGTCCTCACTGAGTTAGCAAGAATTCTGGACTGAAAGGTAGTTATGGTTAAGCATTAGTCAGGCTGCACTGTGGCCCAGTTTCTTGTAAACAGAAGTCACTGAGCACTAGATGCTGACCATTAACATTCCTGTAGATAGGATTCCTGTAAATAGAATTTCTGTAAGGCTTTTAAGAATTGCTTCAGATGTTTTTCAGATCTTGAATTCCAGAAAAATAGCTGAGCCCACCTGTTCGATGACCCCAAAGAGTGATGGCATCAGTCTGAGAATACAGCTTCTTCCTCTCGCTGTCCCATTTTGTCACCCAGCACTCTTCAACCAATGATCTCCACACCTCAGCCCACTCCAAAACCCTTAACAACCCTAACCTCAGCCAGGCAGGGTGGCTCACGTCTGTAATCCCAGAACTTTGGGGGGCCGAGGCCAGTGGATCACCTGAGGTCAGGAGTTCGAGAGCAGCCTGGCCAACATGGTGAAACCCCATCTATACTAAAAATACAAATATTATCTGGGCATGGTGGCAGGCACCTGTATTCAGAGCTATTTGAGAGGCTGAGGCACAAGAATCCCTTAAGCCAGGGAGGTGGAGGTTGCAGCCAGCTGAGATTGTGTCACTGCACTCCAGCCTGAGTGATAGTGTGAGTCTGTGTCTTAAAACCAACCAATCAAACAAACAGAACAAACCTAACCCTGAACTCCTCTGGGAGACAGGTTTTAGATTCCTCCCGTCTCCTTGTCTGCATCCCAGTGACAAAACTTCTTTCTCTGCTGCAAGTTGGTGTCTCGGCATATGGACTTTCTGTGTGGCACGTGTTGGGCTTGCAGTGAGCCCATTACTGTTACGATAAGATATGGGAGGGGTGGGCTGGGCAGATGAGCGGCCATCATTTTCCTTCTGCTTGGCAGGCATTCACAGAGCTTGACTTGAATTTGAGCATCTCTTCTGGCTTTTATTTTTTTTTCGTTCTGTTTATATCTGGGATTTGTTAGGAGGAGGACAGTGAAGTCTAAGCAGCTGACAGAAATAATTTTTAAGGCTCCGAATCGACTGTTAAAGAAGGTGTTGAGCTGAGTGAGGTCTCTAGGATTAGACAAAACCCTAAGAAAGTGAAGAGGTGATGGTGTTTTCCTGTTTCATCCTTAATTTGGTGGAAAAGGAAGAAGGAATAAATAAGTATGTTCTACAGATTCAAAATACAGTCATATAGCTCTGATGCTAAATCTGAGATGAAGCTCAGAGCTGGAAGCTTTCGTCCTAAGAAAGACATGCAATTGTTTCCCCAAATATTTCAGGAAATATCAAGGTTTTTAAATGTTGAGATATGAAAATAAGGGTTCTACAGAGTGTATAGGTTGGTATTTGCATTTTAGAAGATTATTTTAAGATTTTGGGTCTTAAATGAGTTGTGCAAAGTCTAGGGATTAAAGCTTGAAGATATTCATGGTCTTCTTGTATTTAGCCTTGCTGTCAAATAATCTAGCCTCCATATTCCAATCTCACATCTGCTTTAGGAGATCACTTAACGTGATGTAGCACCCACTAGCTCTCGACACTCAAGGCCCTCGTGCCTTCACCGTCTGTCCTGAGTTCCCTTCTGCACGTGTCATCAGCCTGCCCAACGCACAAGCTGTGGAAACCAGTGAACCCGGCTTTTTCATCCTTCCTGTGCTTCCCAGCTGTGCAAATTGGGTCAAGTTAACTTCTCTCTACATAGTCTTCTTTGTACAAAATGCAGATAACTTTACTGTCTAATAAGATTGCTGCCCACCTCTCTTTCCCTGTGCTCCTGGGAATGGCACTGATGTTTGACCTGCAGGGAGCAGAGACATCCCATGTTTCCCTGCAGAATTTGGGGGCCCTGACCCCGCCCAGCTCCAGCACTGGACTAGAGTCAACAGTCAGTCAGTTAACAAAGCTGCACAGCGGCCACAGGAATAGATCTGTGGATGAGAATGTACCATACTTAGTGCCCAGAGAGTTGTGAGGGGAATTCTCTGGAGAGAGACCTCCCTCTCATCTGTGGGAATGGCTAGTGGGGACAGCACAGTAGATCCTATGGAATGGGGCACCTGAACAGGCTGGGAGGACACTGGAGGGCAGCTGCCACCACAGAAGCTGATAAACTTGGGTTCTGATGGCTTTTCTAAACCTAGGCCTATCTAGGGAGTTGTTTATGAAAGCCCCTAAGTCCCGCTTTTTAACTTTAGCTTGCATTGGATGATCTGTCACTTGCAACAGAAAATCCCCTGCTCAGCTCTGGTGTGAGTAAAGGCACCAGAATACTGTTTCCTCGGAGGCTGACCCTGAGACAGTGCCATGCCACTGCCACTCAGGGACCCTGGGACCGTCGCTCATGGAATCACTGAGAGGAGCAGACGCATGCCAGTCAGCATGGCAGTGGGTTTGGAAAATAGACTGAATTTTTATTCACGGCGGCCCGTCCCAGGCTTGACTTCTCCTTGTCATGATTTTGGCCTTATTTTTAGTATTTTAACATCAAATGCCCAAGTTAGTGAAGATGCTTTACTTCAAAATATATACCCCAGAGAATACAATGAGATACAAAACCTTTTTGGAACACGTGTTTAATGACATACTTTAATGGAACTTTTAGCTGCTGTGGAGAGGTTTTGGCAAGAGTTGTATAGCTTCTTTTAGCAAATTTCCTAAAAATCAGATGCATTTTACACTTGGCTGCATAGTAAACTCTAAAGAGGTTCCTGGAATGGATTAAAGCCTAAGAAGCTCAACACAAATGAGACATTCATCTGCATGTTCTCAGAGCAGCATCCCAGCTGAAGACATTCATCTGCATGTTCTCGGAGCAGCGTCCTAGCTGAACTGGACTCTGAGGGGACTCAGCCGGGCGTCTCCCTGAGGGAATTTCCCCCGAATTTGTCAGAGTCCCCTAGGGTTATCTTGCATCATATTCTATCTCGAAGTCCAGAATCAATTTCTGTAAGCAGTACCCAGATTGGGAAACTGAGATCAAGTCTCCATTATCAAGTGAATGTCATCCTCTCCCTCTCTCTCTCTGTGACACACACACACAGACACACACAGACACACACACACACACACACTTTTAATGAATGAGAAATGCATTCACATCACATCTTAATAGAATTTTTCTCAGGAATGATGGAGGCCATATTTACGGAAGGATTCCAGCACGTTTCTTGGCACATGTAAATCCTTAGATACACATGTATGTGTGTGTGTGTGTGTGTGTGCATTTCAAATGCTCATCTTATACCAAGAACAAGTGACAATAAACATTTCAAGACAAACAACTGTATTTCAAATACTGACAGACCAGGGAGAATTTTACGTTAGTCACTAAGACTCAGCGGATGGTAGGAGACTGTGTTCCAGAAGAGTTGTCATGGATAGAATGGGGTACTCAGGGCAGCAATGCCTCAGACCCAGCGGATGGTAAGTGATCATGATCCAGAAGAGCCATCACAGATACCATGGAGTATGCAGGGCAGCAATGCTGAAGTGCTGTGTTCAGCAAGTAGCAGAAGCAGGGAGGAAACAGTGGCTGTTAGAGTGGATGAGGTCATGGAAACGCTGGGAAAGGGAGCAGGAAGAGTTGCCAATGAGATTTCAAACATTCTCTCAGTCCCTCGAGAATGAGACAAGTGAGACAAGGGAAGGCATAGAGGAAACATCCTAATCTGGTGTTTAATTCATTATGAAAACTTTTATTTTTTTGGTGACAGTTTCACTCTGTCCCCCAGGCTGGAGTGCAGTGGCATGATCTTGGCTCATTGCAACCTCTGCCTCCTGGGGCCAAGCAATTCCCATGCCTCAGCCTCCCGACCAGCTGTAGGCACCTACCACCAAGCCTGGCTACTTTTTATATTTTATATTTTTATATTTTAAGTAGAGACGGGGTTTCGCCATGTTGGCCAGGCTGCTTTTGAACTCCTGACCTCAGGTGATCCTCCTCCCTCAGCCTCCCAAAGTGCTGGGAATACAGGTGTGAGCCATGGTGCCCAGCCTTACTATGAAAACTTCCCAAGAGTTTAGGATCCCAGCAGAAAGTACTGAGTGTGTCTGGCATAAATGAGGTTTTGGATTTCGGGTGAAGACAGGTCCAGTGCCTGCTCTACGCTCCATGCTTCTCTCCTAATCTCAAGGCCTCAAAAGCTTCCTCTGCATGGTGTCTCTGCCCTGATGGCCTTATGGAATGCCAGGCCCTGGTTTCTCCACTCTTGATATTGACTTGGCGACATCCACTAGTGCCTGAAGTGCAAAAGCGCCCCACTACACTCGCCCTCTCCTCTTGCTTTTTCAAATCCCTGCCACTGGCATCTTCCTGGATGAACACAAGGCCACCTTCTGTTTCTCATCGACAGCTCAACGCCCGGGCCTTTTGGCTTTCCATCACCTGTCTCCTCAAGAGAAATAATCGTTGAGTCCTGATGGTTCCACAGCCTCAGCCTCCAGCTCATTCGTGCCTTCATCCCTGCTCTCAGAGGCTGTGCCTTCCTCTCTCTTCCTTCCTCAGTCTTATCTATAAATTCCAGAAAATTAGTTAAAAAAAATACAAGTTAACGATGACCTGCAATGACTGAAGGTCTTTGATTGGCTCTCCCTTCCTGACGGTAAAATGCCTACTCCTCCGTATGCATTTCAAAGCACTCTGCTCCCATTCTGCCCACATTTCTAACGACTCCGCTCTTTCGCTCATCTGGATCATTCACTGTTCTTTCCACATGTGCAGTGGCTTCTCCCTTTGACACTTTTCAGCTGAGATAGATACACTTTCTCTTCGTCTCTCTTTCCCTGTGGCTGAACGTCTAACCTCTCTGCAAATAAATCCCTAACCCCGCCTCTTCCATTAGCCTTTCTTGATAGCTCCCTCCCATCAAAAGATTGTTTTCTTCCTTTGAACTAGTGAAACACAGCATAATTATCTGTGATAGCATTCAACATGAATGAATTATCTACATTATAATGTGGTTATTTCTGTAAAGTCTGCAAGGGCTTACAGATGAATTTTACTTTTTTTGGTTTGTAACAAAACAACGAGTTCATTCCATTGCAGATAGAAGGTGTGTATTTAATGTTATAAAGCAAATAGCCAAGCACATTGTACATAGCAAATGTTCATTCAGATATAATCAAATGCATTTTCAAAATCTGTTCTATATGAGATGATGTTAAAGTGATGCATATCTAATACTATAGAAATATCATTGAGCGCACATTTCACCAAAGAAGACATACGAATGGCTGATAAGCCTATGGAGAGGTGCTCAGCATTATTAGTCACCACGGAAATAAAAATTAACACTGCAATGAGATGCCACTACATACCCGCTAGAATGACTATAATAAAAAGGCAGACAGTAACAAAGAAACGCTGGTGCAGATGCAGAGAAACCGAAGCCCTTCGTACATCACTGATGGGAATATACATCACACTGCCGCTTTGGAAAACAGTTTGGCAGAACAATGTACGTTTCCATCAGTATGTAAATTGTTCATAAAAAGTTAGACATAAACTTACTGGAAAATCCACAAGTTCTAAAGCAAGGAATCTGCTCTCACAAAGACTTACATGCAAATGCTTATAGCAGTTTTCCTCCTAATAGCCAAAACGTGGAAACAATTCGAACATTCATCAACTGGTGATTGGAAAGATGGAATGTGCCAGCTCCGTACAATGGAAGGTGATTCAGCAGTGCAAAAATAAACACCGATAGGACTACAATAGCTATGACAGGAAGGAAACTTGAAAACATTAAGCTAAGTGAAGGTAGCCAGTCACAAAACCACATAGTATATGAGTTCCTTTATGTGAAATATCCAAGAACAGGCAAATCTAAACAGACAGAAAATAGCGAAGTGGTTGCTTGAGCTGTAGTGGGAACAAGAAATGACTGCAAATGAGCAATTTCTTTTGTGATTGTCAAATTGTATTGTGGTAATGGCTTCACAACTTTGTAAATTTACTAAAAATCATTGAATTGTGCAATTGAAATGGGGGAGTTTTATAGTATGTAAACAAGGCCTCCATAAAGCTGTTAGAGAAAATCGTTGGACTTCCAGGGCATGCATCTTTATCTACTGGAAGAATAAAATTGAACGTGGCTTCTTTTACATAGTTTTCTAGCAGAAACATGCTTAAGCACCGCAAAAGGATAAAATACAGAATCTCTTTACTCTTAATTTACTTGTTTTGATAGAATAGTTATTTGAACTAAGACAACAAAATAGTTCTTTTTGCAAGCCATTGAAATGGAAATTAATATTTAGAGAAAAATCACACAATTTTTTTTTAAAGTAACAGTTGTGTAGAGATCTTAAATTTTCAACAATTAGGTTAGAAAGGAATGCTTGCACTAAGCCTTTATTGAATCAGATCCACTAGTTTGTTCACATAAATTGTCAGCATATAGTAGTCTTTTACTGATTAATTATTCACCCCAAAGTCTATTAGCAAATATTTACCGCTTATAGCCTAATTAAAATTGAACCCAGGCTACTATTAAATAGAGGTCATTCTAAAGCTCTTCTCAAGAGGAATATAGACTTGGTTATAGGAGAATTGCCAAGGAAATCCTACTCAGAGCATAGTTATTTCAAAACTGATGAGAAATTTAAGGATATTAATGGCATTAAACACTCCAAGTTCTATTGTTTATTTAGATCAAGCATCGGATTCATTGAAGCTGGGTGATGAAGTGATCAGTAATGAGTAAGGAGCATTTTCATGAGAAAACAGCAGCAGCATGGGCATCAGTGACGCCCCTCCCGCCCCTGTGAGCCTGTGTCCTTGACAACTAATAGGCCGCTAGGAGACCCAGCCTTTTGCATTTGCAATGCCAGGTCTCCCGCCCCAGGGCTGTAAGCAGGTACTTCTGGGAGGAGCTCAGGGATTCTCAGAGGAGCCCACCAGGCCCACCCTTCTGCCCCTCAGAGAGATTAGAGAAACGTAATTGTTCTTTCTTCCACTTTACTGTATAAATTTGGATGCAATTCTGCCCCAACTTAGTTGTCATCACTTTTGTGCTACCTTCTTTACATGTAAATTTGATGATAAATTTTCTCCCCTTCTCGTCCCCCTCTGTCTCTATTTCTCTCTGTCTCTCTCTGTCTCTCTGTCTCCCTCTCTCTCTCTCTCTCTCTCCCTCCTCTGTTGGTGCAGGGGGTCTTTTACTGGCAGGACTGTTTCATTTATCCAACACTGCATTTCAATATTAGAGAAAGAATGTTAGTTTCAGCAAAAGAGACTCTGAATGCTTTTCTGGTCAAACAGTGAGCTTCCTTTTAATCGTACATTCTCCGTTTCCTTCAAGCAGCCCTTTGAATGGCTACACGGTTTGCTTCTCTGCCCTGCTGGGGACCAGGAGCTCCCACCTCCCTGTTTCTTCCCTGCTGACCCCAGGGCAATCTTGGAGGGGCCTCTCAGGCTGTGCTCAAATATAAAGCAAAGCTCCTAAAGTAATGTGTGAAAAGAGGAATGCAGAAGTTTCCAAACCTGTTACTTCTCTTTTGCTGCAATGCAGTTTTACAAAACGTGAAGTCTCATTTGGAAATCTGACTTACTTTTTACAACAGCCACTCACTGAAAAGGAGCCTTAGAATTAAAAATAACCTTCAAAAACCATAACAACAAACAGCCAGACCTTTAATAAGGTCACAGACATGTGACTGTAGACCAAGGGCACTGTTGAGAGAGGACTCTTACTATGTTAAGTAGAGGACTATTATTATGTTAGGTACCCTGGAGAGCTTCCTGGAAGAGGTTTCCAGTCATTTAGCAATGATTTAGCAGCCAAGACAGTTTGTCGTTCAAGTTATGATGAACTATCTTCTTTTTGTTTATTAAAGTTTAACATTAAAAAACAAAAAACTAAACACCTGTTAGTGAGTGTATTCGGTACATTAAATTCCTGTGGTGGTTGTGACAAATTATCTTAAATTTACTGACTAAAAACAGCACAGATCTACACTCTCATAGTTCTGGAGGTCAGAAGTGTGACATTGATCTCCTCGTGCTCAAGTCAAGGTGTCTATAGAACAGAGTTCTTTCTGGGGGCTTCAGGGAGGAGCCCATTTCCTTACACTTTTTAGCATCTAGAGGCTGCCCACAGTCCCCGCCTCATGGCCCCTTCCTCATTCTTCAGTGCCAGCAACAGTGGACTGAGCTCTCAGGTCGCATGGCTCTGGCTTCATCTTCTGTCTCCTTCATCTACTTTTAAGGATCCTGGTGATGATGACATTGGGCCCACCCAGATAAAGATCAATCCAGATTAATCTAGGATAACCTCCCATCTCAAAGTACTTAATCACATTGACAAAGTCCCTTTTGCCATGTGATGTCACATATTCACAGATTCTGGGAACTAGGACATGGATATCTTGGAGGGGGCCTTTCTTCTGCTGACCACAGTGAGGAAGTGAGAACATGCTCATCCCTGTGCCTCGCTGTGGGGACTGTACAATTCAAAATCTCCTAGGGAGGGCTGTAGAAGCAACAGCAGCAACACAAGCTAATTGGTATGTAGGACACTTAATTCGGCAAGTGTTCTCCGGAAATCTGTCCAAGGATATAATTATTTAAGTATACTCAAAGCTTTTCATATCATTGTATTTGGCACTAGGGAGAAATTGGAAAAATTCAAATGTCTAACAACAGTAGATTGGTTAAGTAAATCATGGTATATTTATTTGTATCAGTTATTTATTGCTGTATAAATAATTGCTCCAAGATATAGCAACTTAGAAAATTGACATTTATGCTTCGTACAATTTTTGAGAGTGAGAAATCCAGAAGTTTACCTATGTGGCTTGGGCCCAGGTTCTCTTATGAGGTTGCCTTCAAGACACCAACGTGGGCTGCAGTCACCTGAGGGTTGGACCAGGGCAGTGGATTCACCAGTGAGGGGTGCACTGGAGTATGTACCTGGCAAGCTGGTGATGGTGGCTGCTACATGACCAGGTGGACTTCTCCATAGAGCTGTGTGCGTGGGCTCATGCCTTCCCTCAGAGAGGTGATCACAGAGAGAGAGTGAGGAGAGAGCCTTTTATGGCCTTATACAGCCCAGTCTTGAAAGTTACACATCTTCACTTCCAGCAGACTCTATTCCTTGGAAATGATTCACTAAAGCCGGCCCACACCCAAGGCAAGGAGTAAAATCAGGCTCCTCTTAAAAGGGAGACATTTCAAGCAATTTGGAGAGACATTTCAAAGCCACAGTATCATATAATCAAAAACACTGCATTCATTTAAATTATGTTGCAAAAACGCATCAACAAAGTCATCCATAATATAACGTAGTTACAAACGTACATTGCAAAACAGTATGTATGGTGAAGTAAATCTATCTTTCTGTCTATCTAACTATATTTAGTGTGTAGTGGCCAAGAGTCTGGAACTCTGTTGTTAGCATATTTTATGTACAGGCCCCTCCAAGAAGAAATAACTTAGGAATTATGTTCTCCAAAATATTAACAGTGATTTTACTTGAGCGTGTATGATTTGTGGTGTTCTTATTTAGGATGTTAGTATTTTGTACGTTCTGATTTTCCTCCAGTGAGTGTGCATGAGACACAGTGTGACATTGCAGTGAAGAACACAGGTTCTGGAGTTAAACCTTCTGGATTTGAAACCATTATACCATTTACATGCTATGTGGCCTTGGAAAAGTTAACCATCCTCTCTGTGCCTCAGTTTTCTCATCTGTAAAATGAGGGTGATAATAATAAAATCTTTTAGAACTGCTAAAGCCTGACATCTGCCTCCACATATTTAATTTCAACTGGTCTAGGTGGCAACTTTTTGCTTTCAGAAGTTCCCAGGAGATTTGAACCTGTGGACGAGTTTGTGAACTACCGAGATGCAGTTTCTACCCTTCTCCCATTGATTGATTGTTTTACATACGTCACATTTCCACATCAGTGCCACATACCCTAAATATGAGTTAGATAATTTTGGGTGATCCCTTTCTGCTAAATTTACAGAGAAGATAAAAAAGCATTGAGAACAAAAGTTAAATACAAATATGCTATTGCAAAATGTAACTGCTTATGTCTAATGCTATTAATAGACTGTAATAAGACTGTAGCTGTTAGAAAAGAGGTCAACATTTGAACATTACATCTTTTTTAACTAGATCCTTAGGACAGACAAATACAATGTCAGATGCATACAATGCCATTGTAATGTGCTATATGCTAATTTTAGGTATAGAACCTGCTTATATGTTTGTGTGTGTATGTATGTATATTATATATAAAGTATATATAGTAGAATGTGTGTGTGTGTGTGTGTGTGTGTATATATATATATATATAAATGAGAATGTTTTGCTGTTGTCTTGACATTGAAATAAGTTTCAAATAAGATTTCTTTATTTTCAAGTGGAAAAGCACAAAATCCAACACTGAGGCTGACTACTGAGATCTTCTGAGCTGTTTTCTTAACTTAGGTTTTGCAGAAAGTTATCTGGAGGAATGAAATATTGGGTAAATTGGCTATGGAGTAAATGAAGCTGAATGCTGAGCTTGGCTTGGATACTACAGAATGCCCCCTTCTTGTGTCAGGTCACATGGATGCTAGATAATCCGTATTGGTATTGAGCAAAATGTAATTGGAAACCTCAGCACCACATCATAAAACCATGGAACTGCACCACTTTAGGGCTGGCAAATCCCTTAGAGATGATCTAGTCTAACCACCTAATTTTATGGATGAAGAACCCAGTAAAATATAGTACCAGTTTGTCAGAAAATATATTTAACTGAGTAGAACTGCCAGGAATCCTCCCAGTTCAGCCCCATCAGGGCAAGAGAAAAGACAAGCAAAAAATCATTTCTAAGTCTTGTATGTTGTGCAGGACATGTGTCTGAAACCCTTCTCTACTTATTTTTCTCCCAGGTAAGATAAAGCAAGGTGAACCTGAGATGCTTCCTGGGACAGGAGATCTTGGTGGCCTGAAGCCTGAGCAGGATATGTGTTCTCTGAAAGACAGGCCCATGGTCCCATCAAAAGAGAAGCAGAAAATAAAAAATTAAGACGCCTTACAAAGTCAATGTGAAGTCAGAATTTTCAGAATATGTTAGAGTTTTCCTTTCTTGTCTTGTTTTTCCCTTTCTTTCTCTCTTTCTTTCTCTCTCTCTTTCTCTCTCTCTTTCTCTCTCTCTTTCTCTCTTTCTTTCTTTCTTTCTTTCTTTCTTTCTTTCTTTCTTTCTTTCTTTCTTTCTTCCTTCCTTCCTTCCTTCCTTTCTTCTTTCTTTCTTTCTTTCTTTCTTTCTTTCTTTCTTTCTTTCTTTCTTCCTTCCTTCCTTCCT